>SNQJ01S0183748.1:0-18956 GCA_010110895.2 Picea sitchensis | reverse complement strand
CATGCCCTTTGGTTTGACAAATGCTCCAGCCACTTTCATGAGGATGATGGATGATATCCTGCAACCATTCACCAATACTTTTGTAGTGGTGTATCTGGATGACATTCTCATTTACAGCAAGACTTGGGCCAAACACTTGCAGCATATTTAGCAGGTTGTGCACACCTTGCGACAACACAAGCTATACGCCAACTTGAAAAAATGCTCCTTCGGCATGGACAGGGTCCATTACCTGGGCTACATCATTGATCATCATGGCATACATGTGGATCTAGCCAAGATCCAAGTCATGCATGACTGGCCATCCCCAACCACACTCACTAAGATTTGGAGCTTCTTGGGCCTTGCCAATTTCTACCACAGTTTCATGTTGGGATTCTCTCATATTGCATGGGCCCTCAACCAAATAACCAGGGGTGGTGGTAAGGAGAAATTTGTGTGGGGTCAGTCCCAACAACAATCGTTCGATGTTTTGAAGCAGCTCTTGTGCTCAGCCCCAGTACTTTCACTACCAGACCTGCAAAAACCTTAATTTGAGATCGAGATAGATGCTTCAAACTATGTTGTGGGTGTCGTTCTCACTCAGCACGACCACCCCGTGGCCTATCATAGTGAGACACTATCAGATGTTGTCTGTAAGTACCCTACTTACGAGCAAAGAAATGTACTCCATTGTGAAAGCCTACCACCAGTGGAGACATTACATTCTTGGGAAGGAGACAGTCATCCACACTGATCATAAGCCACTGCAGTTCATGCAGACACAAGGAAAATTGTAGAATGACCGCCATCAAAAGTGGTCCACATACTTGCAGCAATTCCACCTCAACATCAAGTATAAAACAACAAGAACCAATCACGTCGTTGATTGCCTCAGTAGACCGCCAGTTGCAGCACTCGCCATGGTTCTAGACTCTTGTGGCCATGAGACCTCTAGATGGCCCCAACTCTATGAGACAGACCCAGACTTCACCACCACCTACCAAATGTTGGGGGCAAACGTAGTTGTTGATAATTTCCATCTTCAGGATGGGTTGTTGTGTCATCTGGGCAATATCTATGTTCCATCAAGCGAGTGAGCCAAGATGATCTGGGAAGCCCACTACAGTCGGGTGGCAGGACACTTTGGCGTCGAAAAGACAGTGGAAATGCTACAGAAACATTTTTATTGGTTGGAACTTCAACAGGAGTTCAGCAAGTATATTAGGTATTGCACTGCCTGCGTTATTGCCAAACCGAACACTAAGAAACAGGGCTTGTACACCCCTCTTCCTACTCCTGATAGGCCATGGGAATCCATCTCAATGGACTACATATTGGGCCTCTCGTCCACCAAGCGGGGAAATGACTGTGTTTTTGTGGTTGTTGATCACTTTTCTAAGATGGTGATTTTGATTGCCTGCAAGAAGAACATCACAGCAGAGGCCACTGCCAAGCTATTCTTTGAACGAGTCTGGATACATTTTGGAATCCCACAAACCATTGTCTCAGATTGGGACAATCAATTTCTCAGCACATTCTGGTCGAGCCTCTGGTCACTGCTTGACACTAAGCTCACCAAATCCATGGTCTTCCACCCCTAGACAGATGGCCAACCCGAGGTTGTAAATTGAATGATTTTGCATATCCTTCGCATGTATAATTCAAAGCACCCTCGCACATGGGATGAGAGACTTCCCTATGTCCAACATGGCTACAAGTAAGCCCTGCATAGCTCAACCGGCCACAAACCCTTTCAGGTGGGGTTGGGATTCCAACCATTGGGTCCCATAGATGTTGCACTTCCCCTTGCGATCACCTCAACCGACTCATTTCTTGCTCCAACTGAAGCTAACAAAGCCACCCAGTTCATTGAATGGATCCAGCACATCCTCCAATAGGTTCAGGATATTCTACAGAAGTCCAATGACAAGTACAAACAACGCCATGATCAACATCGGGTGCCAAATAATTTTCAGGTGGGCGACAAAGTTTGGTTGCACTTGCATAAAGAACGCCTTATAGGACCCCATCGAAAGCTTCACCCACTCCATTATGGGTCGTACACCATCACCAAGGCCGTGGGGGATAATGATTTTGAGCTCAACATTCCTCCTTTCCTTGGCCTGCACCCAGTGTTCAACATGGATCTCCTTCGCCCTTATTTCCCACCATTATTGGACACCTCAAAAGTAGCAGAACCGCTGACACCAACAGAGCTCAACCCCGACTTCATACAACAAGCATCCAATGATCAGATTGTGGATGCACAGATCAAGGGAACTCGACAACAAAGGACCCATCTTTATCGAGTCATCAAAGCAGGGCAGCTCCTGCACCAAGGCAAGTGGCTCACCCGAGGCCAAATTCAGCAGAAATTTCCTCATATGATGGGGGATCTCAATGAAATGGGGACTATTGCTTCCTAATAAGGGAGGATTGATTCAGGTGGATATCGGTGGCCACCCACCTTTTCCAACTAGCTCAAAACAGTTTTCTGGCAATTTTGGTAATTTACTATTTTTAGCAATGTTCACTTTCGGAGCCGTTTTGAGGCCCTAAATGATGTTTTTTGGGAAAACAAGTTTGAAATATGGAATTTCCTTCCATATTTCTCCTTAAATGAATCTCCTCGACGATACATTTCCAATGGGCTATCATACGCCTAAAATGGAGATCATATTCAAAAGTTACGACCCCGAGAAGTTGATGTACTAACTTACCCAAATAGGGCCCACATGACTTTTGGCGCTTCATCTCCTAGGGTTAGGTTTTTCGATGTCTAGGGTTTTTGGCATTCCTGTTTATTGTAA
The DNA here is from genome assembly GCA_010110895.2 of Picea sitchensis. Classification (NCBI taxonomy): domain Eukaryota; kingdom Viridiplantae; phylum Streptophyta; class Pinopsida; order Pinales; family Pinaceae; genus Picea; species Picea sitchensis. The sequence continues at coordinate 16,164 of SNQJ01S0183748.1, read as the reverse complement.
AAAGGCCTTCAGAGCCTCATTTTAATCATCTTCTTGTGAATGAGCGCAGCCATCACATCTCTTCTCAGAGATAAGCCGCCACCATTCCAGCAAGCTTGTTTTCGCTGCATTTTACAGTTTCAGCTTATTTCCTTATTGAATAGAAATCCAGTTTTACTTTATCTCGATTATTTTGTGTTAAGAACCTATTAATAATCTGTAGTCATTTCGTTCTTCTCATAAAATCCGGATCACTCTCTCTTTCTCCTCATACTGCACAACCCAAGGAATGAGACACCCCTTCTCTGCCATGCAGTCCCTCAGGCCTTCCACTTCCCTCTCGTTCTCTAGTGCACTCGATTTCCTAGGAAATATTCCAACTGGGGACTCTATGACTTCTCTGATGTTCCAGGAGTGTTCACATAGCATTCTCAAGGGTCTTGAGCCATTTCCTCCACATGAAATGTCACTCTCAGGAACACAACCTTCATAACAAGCCTACAACCTCATTTTCAACATATAACTCAACCCAACAATGGTTGTCCTTAAGCATAGCATGGTTGGTTCTCTTTTTCCATCACTCAACCCTCCTATTGCTCTCCAAAACTAACACAAAAAATTGCCCCAAGAATGAACTCGAATTTGTGTTTCTTCTCATACAAGATTGACTCACACATTTCCCAAAAATTGGTTGTACTTAGCCCATATTGTCATAAATTGGGTGATTTGACCTTTCCCACTTACCACTCTTACATCACTTTAATATCTCTATTGATATTTCAAAGGTGGATAAACTTTAAAATGAAATGGATGAATTAATTTAAATGGGTGACCCCTTGGACCCCTCTTTATCCCCCTCTCTTGTGGAATCATAGCCCCCCGGCATTATCATCCCACTTGTACCTGAGCCAACAATTATTATTTATTAATTATTTAAATGTACAAAATATATAACTCGGCCTTTGGTCATATTAATCAATACAGGATATCCCACTCAACCATATCGACTCACCAACCTATTTGATATTTGCATAATTACATTATAATTGTGGGGATTAGAATTGGGGGTATTACAGGTTGGGAAGGTCAAGAGGAAGAGAGCTGGCGGAAATCGGAATAGGTGTAGGAGAATGCCAGTGGGTTGTGGAATATTTGTGTTGTGAGTAGATAGTGAGAGACACCCCTTTCTTATGGGTTCCTATCCCTAGCTCGGGGGTGACTTGTTGTTGAGATCTAGAACATCAAATCTATGGGACCTACCCATCCCCACAATCTATGTATGGGAGCTAAGTGGAATATTGGCAAGGGAGATGGGGCCCATCGGAGGTGTGGGAGATTATGGTGGTGTCATGTGGCATTTGGTATGGTGGTTTTACAAATAAAAATATTTTATTATTTATAAAATGGAATAAAGGTAAAGTAGGAGAGAGAGAGAGAGGAGGAGGAGGAGGAGGAAGGAGGAGGCTAATGAGGTAGGTCCAGGATTCCCAAGAGGGTGGCATAGCATCACCTCAAGGTGCCATGTGGACCTAGAATTCCACATCAATAACCATGTCATCAAGGATGCCACTTAGGCAAAATTGTCCTATAGTTAAAAAAAAAAAAAAAAAAATTGGAGCCAAAATTGTATTTTGGCCATAGCAGGAGCATAATAACTCAAAAGAAAATAAGATTTACTAGGTTTTGTCCATAGTGAAATGGGCTACAAAAATTCCAGAGAGGGCCACTGGCCAATTATGCTATGATTTTCCAGAAAATGCAAATTACCTATTTTTGAAGATCAGGGTCAAGTTCAGTGGTAGGAGCACAATTACTGCTAAGAATTTTCTAGAATGTTAGAAAAGAAAACATGAAGATATTGGCCGAATTCTAAGGGGTTTGGAATGGGGATGTTGAAACAAGCCAAAATCCACTATTTGGGGCCATTTTTAGGCGGACTTTTGGGATTTTCAAAGGAAGAAAAAGGTCCTCAAATGGAAAATCTGGAATTTTTTATTTAGTTGACATTTTGTATAATTATCAAGCCAGAAAACTTTGGTGTAATGAAGTTTTTCCAGAAGTGTACAGCTTGGGAGATAGCTAGTTTGGCTAAAAATTCTAAGTCTAGAAAAAAGGGGCAAAAAAGGACAAAATTGTCATTTCCATATTACTTCATTTTTTTACTAGAGTAACAATTTGACAATATAAAAGTTGTTATGAATTCAACATCATCATTATTATCTGGGTCTTATACAACAGTTTCCTTGGTTCCTAATAGATTTACCTCTGTTGGTGGCCAAAGTTGGTGTTTGAGATTATTTTTCATTTGGGAGAAGGTTCATAAGAGGGGTAAAGTGACAATATTCAATTGGCCATAACTTTCAGTTCGGAACTCACTATTGGGAAAAATAATAGTCATTGGAAAGGTCTTGAGGAGGAGAAGCCATATAGCTACCCAAAAAATCGATCTTGGTAAATTTTATATTCAACTTAGAAGAAGATAGTTGGTGGCCATTAAAGAGAAAAAAAATTATGCATTCTTTTTCTAGAACTGTGTATGTATATATTTGTGTCTAACAATAATTTTGGTGCATGCACATTTTCTTATAGAATTAAGAGGTTCAAGAGGGTAGTTTGGTTCCTAAATGAGAACCACAGTCATGAAAGATGCTGATGGATATTATATCCATGAGGAGGAGGCTAGAGGTCTACATGTCAGCATGGGAAATGATGAGACAAAGTCTAATGGAAGAAGAGGCGGGAATGAGCCTGTAACTATGAGAATCTTGCATAGAAAGGTGCATATCTATAGGGAATAAAATGAGAATATTATGAAAGTTCGAGAGGAGATATCACAAAGTCTAAATATGTTGCATAGGCAGACCAATAAAGACTCTGGAACAAAGCAAGTGGATGGTGCTAGACAAGTGACATCATCTAGATTCCATAGCAGAAGGAACGAGCATGGGAATGATAGGAAGTCAAATAGAATGATTAGATTCCATCATTCCCTAGAGTAATCCACTAGGAGAGTTCATGCAAGTTCAGGGCCATGGAGCATCCCAAGTGTATCTCTTGTTAGGACGCAGAGGAGAAGGCTTGAGGTAGACATGTTTCAAGGTGAACTCAAGAAAATAAAGCCACCAACTTTCAATGGTGAGTAGAGGAAGGTGGAAGAGGTCAAGGCCTAGTTGTTGGAAATGAATAAATATTTCTATCTACGTGACTATTCCTAAAGGGTAGAAACAATAATTGCAACCTACCACTCGCAAGGAAATACAAACATGTGGTGGGATCAACTTAAGCAAGCCAAACACCTTAATGAGAAGAAGGTCTCAGGGAGACAGCTCAAAGGATATTTCTAGGAGAAATATTTATCAGAGAATTACTATGAAAGAAATATGAAAAAGTTATTTGAACTCAAATTGGGAACCATGATAATGGATGAATATGAGAATAGGTTCTTTGAGTTTAAGTATGTGTGCTTCATAAAGGATGAGAAGGTCAAAATCCAAAGTTTCATGAGTGGGTTAAGTTCCTTCTATAATGACAAGATACACTATGATAACCCTAGGACTTTGGAGGAGACCATAAGAAGAGAAAACATCTTTATGTGTAGACTAGAGGGAGGTCAATATTCCAAAAATCTTGGAATAACAAGATGAAAGGAAAGAGGGATCAAAGGAAAAAAGGTTTTAAGCCACCCTTTTTCAAGAATAACTCATAAGAAAATCATAAAGGACAATCAACCTAAAATCAATCTAGGACGATAGATTCATTTGGGAAAATGCCAAGGTAGTTGCATGTACAATGTTGGGGATGTGAGGGAAATCACTTGTATAGGGACTTCCCTCACAAAGGATAAAGAATGAGGATTGTACACAACATTTAGGAGGATGAAACAATGGAAAACATGGAAGGAATCATGCCAATGATTCATGCATCCTTGGAAAACAAACAAGCAAAGTATCAATTCCCCATGATTGAAGTGGAAGGTAAGATTGATAACCATCCCATAGCAATTTCAATTGATTTTGGAGCTAATCATAGTTACATAAACTCTAACATTGTTGAAATATTTCACTTACAAAGGAGTAAGCATAAGAAATATTGGTTAGTTCAATTATCCATAGGGACCAAGAGGAAAATCAGTGAGTTGACTGAAGATTTCCCAATAGTCATCAATAGACTTGGCACAAAGGTAAATGAAAACATCATACCTTTAGGTTCATATGATTGTCTAATTGACATGGATTGTCTCGAAAAACACCATGATGTCCTATATTTTTACAACAAGACAATCGCTTGTCTTGATGAGGAAGGACAATAAGGCAAGATTCAAGGCACTCTGAGAGTTGTAGTTGTTAGAGAAATTTTATCTGTGTAGCTAAAAAAAGAGCTTCAGGAAGGGATGTCATGTTTTTGCAGACCATATGAAAGAGACATCCAAAGCTAAAGTGACAAGTATTGAAGATCATCCAATCTTGAGGGATTTTGAAGATGTTTTTGGGGAAATCCCAGGGTTGTCACCAAAGAGAGACATTGATTTCTCTATTGATTTGGTACTAGGAGTTGTCCCAATGTCCAAGAAACCTTATAGAATGGGAACACCATAATTGAAAGAGTTGCAGATGCAACTTGAAGAGCTGTTAAAAAATAGGTATATACACCCAAGTATGTCCTCTTGGGGATCCTTATTTATTTTTGTGAAAAAGAAAGATGGAACCTTAAGGATGTGTATTGATTTCAGATAGCTAAATAAGGTCACCACAAAGAATAAATATCCTTTGTCAAGGATTGATGATCTATTTGATCAACTGAAAGGTGCAAGGATATTTTCCAAGATCGGCTTAAGATCGTATTATCATCACGTGAGGATAAAGGAATAACATATCAGCAAGACAACGTTCCGAACAAGATATGGGCATTATGAATTTACAGTAGCTTCATTTGGGATATCAAATGCCCCAATTGTTTTCATGTCCTTGATGAATGGAATGTTCAAGGAACACCTATACAAGTTTGTGATTCTGTTCCTGGATGATATAATCATCTACTCAAAGACAGAAGAGGAACATGAGCAACATTTAAGAATGGTGTTGGAAGTTTTAAGAGAGAATAAATTGTATGGAAAAATAAGTAAATGCATCTTTTATCAAAAGAATATTCACTACTTGGGGCATATTATTTCAATAGATGGGATAACAATTGATCTTGAGAAGATAGAGGCCATTAGAGGATGGTCAATGCCAAGAAATGTGATAGAGGTCAAATCATTTATGGGTCTTGTCAGTTATTACCAAAGATTCATAAAAGGATTTTCAAATATTGCAAGCCCAATCAATTCTTTTGTAACATCCCCCAACCCAACCAAGGGACATTAAGGTGTGGAAAACTCATAAAAAAAAATCTAGCTAATTAAATTTCATGTAACTTTCAGCTACGAATTAAAATCAAATTTAGCCATTGTCTGTTACGATTAATTACATGCATCTACAATCATTTAAAACAGACATAAAATGCAACTAACAGTTCATTTCTACAACATATAAACCATTCTCAGTCACAAAGTTAATGCACAACAAATAAACTCATGAAATGTCACAACAAAAAGATATAACACTTATCTTTTAATTTTGTTTTGAAACCAATTGCTTGGGACGGACGTTCCACCCAACCATAGACTTGTTGTTCCAAATATCAACATCAAATAACCTCCGATTTGAGGCTATAAATCCACAAAATAGGGTGGTATCTCACTATCCACTCACAACTCATAAAGTCACAACCCACTAGTATTCTCCTAGAACTATCCTGGTTTTCTACTAACTCTCTTCCTCTTAGCATGCCCAACCCAAATAATGTACCCCTTCACTAATCTCAGTATCTCGAGTGTCTCTTTAATTTATTAGGGTATCTCTGACACAAGTAGCTAGGAATATCTCAAGTGGGAACTCAGTGGAACTTGCTACTTGGAAAAACTACCAGCAAATAACAACAAACACTTGTTGTTTTAATGCAACTCATTCAAGAGTTCACTCTTCGGGCCTAACAACCTGACTCTTAAACCTTCTGCTCCAAAATGCTCCAGATATGCTTCAACATGCTCTAGAATTCACCTTATATGGCTACACCAACTCCAAGCTTTGTTTCTTGCTCTCTACTTGTTGCTCATGCACCAAAACTTCTTGTGTAAAATTGCTCTAGTTTCCCATACATATTTCTCTCCTTTGTCTTACTTGCTTGACTCACACACTTCCCCAAGCTAATTGTACTCAGCCCCCATGTGCCCAATAACTATGGGATATTTCTACTCACATCCACCCTCTTACATGTATTCAATGATTGGCTTTGGCAACACTCAATAAAAAATTAGAAGGTTCATACACAAATAGTAAATTTAGGAAAATGGGTTGAATTAATATACATGGGTAATTCCTCCTTGGACCCCTCTTTTCCATTCTCCTAGACCCTCCCCTCTCTTGTGGATTAATTTATTCCCCATCTCTTTCCATGTCCCCTTAGCAGCTGGCATCACATTTTGTTATTAAAACACTTAAATATAGTTTGCATATTACATCTCTTAGTCATAGCCACATATTATATCTACATTAAGAATTAATTAAACTGGGGATTATAGTGGGGATGTTACATTCCCCCTCCCCTACAATTGTGCATTATCCTCGATGCACACCATGCTGATATACATATATGAAAATTTACTTCATAATAATTAGAAAATAAAATCTGCAATTTCACAACTCTAGCAACAATTCTAACCATAATATCTTGTTCCCCTCAATTTGTTGACCCAAGGAACGCACCGTTCATTTATCAGATCCAACCCAAGGGATGTATTATCTGTTTATCAGGGTTAACCCAGGGAATGAGCCATTATTTTATCAAGGCCCCTAGTGCGGTTGGCTATGAATCTACGATGTGGTTTTGGAACTCTAGCTACTCAAAATGGAGTCTTGCATTCTATTTTCTTCAAAATTGTTAAAAAGTTGTGAGTATTCTTCCCATATGTTTTCTTCATGCACCCATGTAGCATATTTAGGACTGTAGTAGGTCCATTGAACCTTTACCAGCCCTATGGTCTTGTTCCTGAACACTTTGAATTTTTGTTCCATGATGTGTATTGGTTCCACCCGAAAATACCCTTCGTGCTCCACCTGGATCACATTCAAATCAATTATGTGGTTAGGTTCAGGCACATATTTCTTTAATAATGACACATAAAATGCATTATGCACTCTCATGTATGCATGAAATTCTACCATGTATGCTACTAGACCTATCTTTTCTAATATTTCAAAAGGTCCACAATATCTTGTTGCCAACTTTGGGCAACTTCCTAATCTTAGCGAACTTCTCTTCACCTTCACTTTTAAGAACACATGTTCTCCCACTTTAAAATATTTAAACACTCTACTCTTGTATGCATAGTTTTTATGCCTATATTGGGAAGCCTTTAAAATTTTCTTTATCTTTTCCATATGCTCTTCCATTTTCTTTAACAAATCTATCCCAACAACTAATCTATCTGTTGGATTATCCCAACTCACTGGTGTGTTACATTTTCTCCCATACAATGCTTCGAATGGACTCATTTTAAATGAGGCATGATACCCATTATTGTAGGTAAATTCAACCAAATGAATATAATCTTCCCACTTTGATGTTTGGTCCATCACATATATTCTGAGAATGTCCTCAATGATTTTGTTGGTCCTCTGTATTTTCCCATTCGACTCTGGATGATACGTTGTACTAATATTTAAATTTGTCTCAAATCCCTTGAAAAAACCCTTCCAAAAATTAGAAGTAAATTTTGTATCTCTATATGAAATTATTTCCTTAGGCACCCCATGTAGCCTAACAGCTTCTTTCATGTAGATTCCTACAATATTTGTTGCCTTGTTTGCAGTATTCATTGTAATTAAATGAGTTTCCTTAGTTAATTTATCCACCACCACCATGATGGAATCATGTTGCTTCACTGTTTTGGGAATATTTGTTAAAATCCTCTATTAGAACTTCCCACTTCCATTCTAGAATGGAAAAAGGTTGTAGAAAACTTGTTGGATGTCTATGCTATGTCTTCATGTTTTGACATTCTAGACATCTGGCTATGTAATTAGCCACTTCTTTCTTCATTCCCGGCCAAAAGTATTGGCTTCTTATAGCTGCAATTGTCTTCTGATATCCTGGGTTCCCGACATATGGAACAGTATGCATTTGCTTTAGAACTACATTTTTCATCTTATTGGAATTCAACACATATACTTTTCCTTTTTACATGAGAATCTTATCTTCTTTCAACTCATAAGAATTAAATTTTTGCTGAAAATTACCTTGTTGTAATGCCTCTTTTATTTTTTAATATTGTTGATTTGAATTTGTTGTTGCAACAATATTATCTTTCATATTAGTCTTGTACATGCTAATGGTTGCAACATGCACTTCATGAGTTGTTCTGCTGAGTGCATCAGCCACTTGATTTTCCTTGCCTTTGATGTGCTTAATTTCAGAGGCATATTCGCTTAGGAATTCAAGTCATCTAGTTTGTTTGGCATTTAGTGTTGGTTGTCAAAACAAATGCTTCAGACCACGATGTTCTGTCCTTAGCTCAAATTTCTTCCACGTAAGGCAATGTATCCACATTTTTAATGCATGTACAATCGTTGTTAATTCTAGATCATGGGTAGCGTAATTCTTCTCATGCTCTTTTAATTTTCTAGACTCGTAGAATACCACATGATCTTTTTTATCTAAGGACTCCATCGATCCCTTCCTTGTATGCATCAATGCACACAACAAAATATTCATCTAGATTTGCAATCTTCAATATTGGCGCACTTGTCAATATTTCCTTCAACTACTGAAAATTCTCTTCACACTTGGGAGTCCATTCAAATTTCATTCCCTTCTTTTGCAAAGAAGTGATTGGACTTGCAATCTTTGAGAATCCTTTTATGAATCTTCAGTAATAACTAGAAAAACCTGTGAATGATGTTACGTCTATAACATTTCTCAATGTTGCTCATCCTCCAATGGCCTCTATCTTCTCAGGGTCAACTATTACCCCTTCTGCTGAAATTATATGCCCCAAGTAGTGAATCTTCTTTTGATAAAAGTTACACTTACTTAGCTTAGCATACAATTTATTTTCTCTTAAAACTTGCAACACCATTCTTAAATGTTTCTCATGTTCCTCTTATGAATTAGAGTAGATGAGTATATCATCTAAGAACACAATCACAAACTTGTCCAAGTACTCCCTGAACACTCCATTCATCAAACACATAAAAATAGTTAGGGAATTTGATAGTCCAAATGGTGCTACTGTGAATTCATAATGCTTGTATCTTGTCCTAAATATGGCCTTGTTGATGTCTTATTCCTTAATCCTCACTTGATGATAGCCAGATCTCAAGTCAAACTTGGAAAATATTCTTACACCTTTTAACTGATCAAACAAATCATCAATCCTTGACAAAGGATATTTGTTCTTTATGGTGATCTTATTCAGTAGTCTGAAATCTATACACAACCTTAAGGTTCCATATTTCTTCTTCAGAAAAATAACTAGGTCTCCCTATGGTGAAACACTCTGGTGTATATACCCCTTCTTTAGCAACTCTTCAAACTGCATATGCAACTCTTTCAATTTTGTTGTGCCCATTTTGTATGGTGTCTTGGACACTAGGGCATTTCCTAGAACCAAATCAATAGAGAAATCAATGTCTCTCTTGGGTGGCAGTCCTAGGATGTCCCTAAAAACATCTTCAAAATTCTTCAAGATCAGATGGTATTCAATGTTTGTCATTTTATCTTTGGTTGTCTCTTCTTTGTGAACTACAAAAATATGACAACCCTTCCCGAAACTCATTTTTAGCTACATAGCTGAAATATATTTAACAACTATATCTCATGGAATGCTTTGAATCCTTCCTTGTTGCCCATCCTCATCAAGACATGTGATTGTCTTGTTTTAACAGTCTAAGACAACATGATGTTTTTCCAACCAATCCATGTTAATTAGACAATCATATGAACCCAATGGTATGATGTTTACATCTACCTTTGTGTTGATTCCATTTATGTCTATTGGACAATATTTAACCAACTCATTGACCCTTCTCTTAGCCCATGTGGATAACTAAACTAACCAAGATTTCTTATTCTTAATCCTTTGCAAGTGAAATATTTCAACAATTTTAGAATTTATGTAACTATGGCTAGATCCATAATCAATTAAAATTGCTACGGGCTAGTTATGAATCTCACCTTCCACTTCAATCCCGGGGGATTGATATTCTTCTTGCTTATTGTCTAAGGATGCATAAATCCTTGGCATACTTCTTCCCATGTCTTCCATTGTTTTATCCTCATGAATGTTGTGAGGAATCCTCATTCTTTCTCCTTTGTGAGGGTGGTCCCTATATAAGTGATTTCCCTCACATCCCCAACATTGTATAGGTTGTTTGCTTGGCCTTTTCCAAAATGAATCTATAGTCTTGTGTTCATTTTGGGTTGATTGACCTTTCTTATTTTCTTGGGTGTTGTTATTGAAAAAGGATGGCTTAAAACCTTCCCGCCTTTGATCCCTTTTACCCTTCATCTTGTCATTCCAAGTTGTTTGGAAAACTAGTCTTCCTCTATTTTGTTCATAAAGATGTTTTTCCCTCCTTATGGTTTCCTCCAAGGTCTTGGGGTTATCATATTGGATCTTTTCATTGTCAAAGGAGGGTAACCCACTTAGAAAACTTTAGATTTTAAATTTCTTATCCTTGATGAAGTTAACATACTTCAACAATTCAAAGAACCTCTTCTCATATTCCTCCATTGTCATGGTTCCCAACTTGAGTTCAAAGAATTCTTTCATCTTCCTTTCATAGTAATGCTCAGAAAAATATATCCCCTAGAAATACCCTTTGAACTACCTCCATGAGATCTTCTTTTCATCGAGGTTCTTGGCTTGCTTAAGCTGATCCCACCACATGGTTTCCTTTCCTTGCAGTGGTAGGTGGAAATTCTAGTTTCTACTAGAGAGGGATAATCATGTAGCTGAAAATATTTCTTCATTTCCAACAATTAGGCCTTGACCTCTTCTCCTTTCCATTTCTCACCATTGAAAGTTGGTGGCTTGATATTCCTGATATTTCCATGCAAGATGTTTGCCTTTCGCTTTCTCCTTTTCCTCTGAACATGAGACACACTTGGGATGATCCCTAACCTTGAGCTTGCATGAGTTCTTCTTGTGGATTACTTTGGAGAATGATGGTGCCTGCTCATGATTCTTGACTGCCTATCATTTCCATGATCATCCATTTTGCTATGGGACCTAGATACCAACATTTGTCCAACACTAGCTACTTGTTTGGTGCTAGAGTCCTTGTTGACTTGCTTATGCAACATATGAGCCTTCATAATCCTTTCATTATCATCTCTATAGTTATGCAGGCTTCTCATAGTTACAGGCTCCTACCTACCTTCCTCTCCTTCCATTTGACTTTGTCTCATCATTTCCCATGATGAAATGCAGACCTATGATCCCATCCTCATGGTTGTAATATACTTGAGAATCATCCATAACTCCAGTCCTCATATAAGAACCAAAGTTGTTTTCCTGTACCTCTAATTCTGCAAGAAATGTGCATGTAAATAATTATTGTTAGAACATGTGTAGTATAAAACATTTCATCCATTAGAATACAAGTTATTTCCTCATTAATTTATGAAGGACACTGCACCAATTAAATTTTGATTCCTTAGATACATTCATCTCAGAAACATCTTTCCAACGGTTGTACTCGTGCTTCAATCTAAGTTTTGAGTGAAAAGTTACAACATTTACATGTTGTAATTTCCACTCTTTTACTACTACATAAATATCTTTATTAATTTCTTAGAAATTTTCTTGCCCAATTCAAAATTTTGGGTTGATAGATGTCTTCTACTTCTCAATACATTTCCAGTGACTATTTGTTTTCTCAAATCTGAGCTCTAAAATGAAATTTATGGCCCAGAGAAGTTTAGGTTGTTTTACCCAATTTACCCATGTATGCTACAAGTGTCTTCTTTCATTCCCAACACATTTTTACATGCCCAGATCCCAAATTTGACTCCATGGTTATTTTCTATAGATCATAATCTTTCCATCGACTGCTCCTGTGTCCGAAATGGAATTTTGAGTAAGGAGTTATTCCTTCTAGAAGTAAACTTATGCTAAAATTTTACCCTTACTGTTTTGGCTATAACGTTCTCATACAAGCTCTGTTTTGCGAACAATTTAGCTCATTGGATAGTTCTCTCTGAACTATTTTATTTGTGTTATAGAGACATAGTGTACCTAGTGGGTTTAGATTGGCTAAAAACATCGTTTAGGGCCTTAAAATCACCATGCAAGTTAATGACCTTCAAAAACCACAAAAAATCACATAAAATTGATTGTTTTACTATGTTAACAACACTTAAATATGAGTCGTTGATCTCAAAACTGGGTGTAATTTGAGTTTTTTATTTGAACTCCATCAATGATCGTTCGATCGTCTCTTTTATTTGAACACGCACAACACATTGCTAAACTGACCGACTCGACCGTCGTCCATCGACCCAACTCCATGACGATTGATTTACACACCCTCCAAACCAGTCGACCGGATCGTTGGCCGTCGACCATTTCTCTTGGAAAACACTCACAAAACATCACTAAAATGATCGAACTGACCATTAGTCATCCCCGTTGAGCGTCTAAATCACTTCCTCAATTTGACCGACCCAACCATCGGCCATCAACCACTTTTGGGATGATGTGGCAATTGATGACATGGCATGACACGTAGATGTTGTCGTGGCATGAAACACCATCATGAGGTTTCATATTAATTGATGTGGAATAAAACATGGATGTTAACTTGGCATGACACATGGATGTTGACGTGGCATGACACGTCATCATCCTCTTTTCTCTATCGACCATCAACCTATTTTCTTGGACAACCCAAAAACCTTGTCAAATTCGGCCAATTCCTGACCATAGGCCCATTGGCCATCGACGATTTATCTTTTTTGATTCAAAACACTTCACCAAATAGATCGACACCCAACTGGTGGCCCATCAGTCATTGGCGTTTTCCATTGGTGACCAAAAACACTTCGCCAAATATGGTCGATGCCCGACCATCGACCCATTGACCATCAACGATTTTTGTTGGTGATTAAAAATCCTTTGTTAGATTCGTCCAATGCTTGACCATCGACTATCATTCGTTAGAGATATCTTCTAGTCTAACCAAACTCTTTACCATTTCAAGCGACCTGACCATCGGTTATCGGCGACTTCTCTTAGCAAGTTTCTACACTTAGAAATTTTAGACCAAAATTATTGACGAATCTAGATCATCGATCTTCAAGCCAAAAAGATCTTGAATGTCGATTCTACTCCGACCTCTCAACAATCGAAATCAATACAGACCGTCGATCTACTCCACTTCAAAAACCTATGAAATTGAATCTTGGTCGTTGATCTACTCAACCTTTCAAACGACTAAAACCTTATGAATTTTTAAATTTATCACGATGAATCTCCACCGTCGATCTCGAGTTCAAAAGTGATCTCGACGATTGATTCTCCAAACTACCTGCAACTACCCATCAACCATTAAAACTCGAAATTCAACCATTCCAAGTCAAATTCAACTCTACAAATTTGCATATTGGATCCATTAAAACTCGTAAACAATTATGGGTCACTTAAACTCGAATCTTGCTCACGAATTTGGGGATTTATCTCTGATTTTTCACCATTTTCCCCAAATTCGTCACAATGAAAACTACAAAAATGAATTTGTCAAATTCGCACTAGTTCGATTCCATCCAAGCCCGATGTTTGAACCAAACGCTCTGATACCATAATGTAACACCCCCCATCTTAATCGAGGGACATTACGATGCAGAAAACTCATAAAAACTAAATTCTGCTAGCTAATTAAATTTCTTGTAAAATAGACATGAAATGAAACTAACAGTTCATTTCTACAACATATAAACCATTCTCAATCACGGAGTTAATGCACAACAAATAAACTCATGAAATGACACAACAACAAGAAAGAACACTTATCTTTTAATTTTATTGTGAAACCAGCTGCTTGGGATGGATGTTCCACCCAACCATAGACTTGTTGTTCAAAATCTCAACAACAAATCAACCCCAAGCTAAGGCTAGCAATCCACAAAAGAGGGTGGTCTCTCACTGTCCACTCACAACTCATAAACTCACAACTCACATGGGTAATTTCCCCTTGGACCCTTCTTGGCCATTCTCCTAGACCCTCCCCTCTCTTGTGGATTAATTCATCCCCCATCTCTTTCCATGTCCCCTTAGAAGCTGACATCACATCTTATTATTAAAACATTGAAATACAATTTTCATATTACATCGCTTGTCGTAGACACATATTATATCTACATTAAGCATTAATTAAAATAGGGATTATAGTGGGGATGTTACATCTTTGTAAAAGAAGAGAGTGAAATTTGAATGGGCTTCCAAGTGTGAAGAAATCTTTCGGCAATTGAAAGACATTTTGACAAGTGCATCTGTCTTGAAGATTGCAGATCCGGATGAAGATTTTGTGGTGTGCATTGATGCGTGCAAAGAAGGGCTCGATGGAGTCCTCACTCAAAAGGATCATGTGGTATGCTACAAGTCCCGAAAATTAAAAACGCATGAGAGGAATTATGCTACACATGGAATTAGAAGTCATTTTTCATGCGCTAAAAATGTGGAGACATTACCTCATGGGGAGAAGATTTGAACTAAGGACAAACCACTGTGGTTTGAGACATTTGTTTGAGCAACCAACATAAATTCTAGAGAAACTAGATGGTCGAATTTCTGAGTGAATATGACTTTGAAATTAAACATATTAAAGGAAAAGAAGATCAAGTGGTTGATGCACTCGGTAGAAGAGCACATGAGATGCATATGGAAGCCATCAACATGTACAACACATATTTAAAGGATATAATTTTAAACGCTGCAAATTCAAATCAACAATATTTACAAATAAAAGAAACATTACAACATGACAAATTACAACATAAATTTAAATATTATGAACTACAAGAGGATGGAATACTCATGTACAGAGGGAAAATATATGTGTCAAATTTCGGTGAACTGAAAAATATAGTATTGAAAGAAATTCACAATGTGTCATATGTTGGGTACCCAGGATATCAAAAAACAATTGCAGCTATAAGAAACCAATACTTTTGACCAAGAATGAAGAAAGAAGTGGTTGATTACATAGCCAGATGTCTGGAGTGTCAAAAGGTAAAGGCTTAACATAGGCATCTAGTGGGGCTATTACATCCATTTCCCATTCCTGAATAGAAATGGGAAGTGGTTAATATTGATTTTATTACAAAGCTATCTGAATAGTAAGGAAACACAATTCCATCATGGTGGTGGTGGACAAATTGAGTAAGGAAACACATTTTATTCTAGTAAAGACCACACACAAGGCAACAAACATTGCAGAGATCTACATGAAAGAAGTTTTCAGGCTACATGGAGTGCCTAAGGTAATAGTTTCAGACAAAGATCTAAAATTCACATCCTTTTTTTGGAAATGATTCTTCAAAGACTTTGGGACAAATTTAAATCTCAGTACATCCTATCACCCAGAGTCAGATCAACAAAAAGAGAGAACCAATAGAATCATCGAAGACATGCTCAGAATGTATATGATGGATCATCTATCAAAGTGAGAAGATTATATCCACTTAGTGGAATTTGCTCACAATAATGGGTATCAAGCCTCATTAAAAATGTGCCCATTTGAAGCTTGCATGGAAGAAAGTGGAAGTGTAACACACCAATGAGATGGGATAACCCATCAGATAGAGTTGTCATTGGGCCAGATTTGTTGAAGGAAATAGAAGAGCAAATGACAAGGATCGGGAAAAATTTAAAGGCTTCCCAAGACATGCAGAGAAGTTATGAAGACCAGAATAAAGTGTTTAGAGATTTGAAAGTGGGTGGCCATGATTTTCTAAAAGTGAAAATGAAAAGAAGTTTGCTAAGATTGGGTTACTGCCCAAAGTTGGCAACAATATATTGTGCGTCTTTTGAGATCTTAGAAAAATAGGGCCAGTTGCATACATGCTAGTATTGTCTACATCCATGGC
>SNQJ01S0183746.1:0-18956 GCA_010110895.2 Picea sitchensis | reverse complement strand
TAAAAAAACTAAAAGTACAAAATTAATTTAAAATAATAATTATAATTTATAAAAATTAAAACAATTAAAAATTTAAAAACAAATTTAAAAAATAAATAAAAATAAAAATTTTAATAAAAAAAGTTTTATAACAAATTAAATTATTAGAAATTAAAAATATATATTAAACATTATATATTATAAGCATAATACATACATATATTAAATTAAAAAAAGGTCGAAATAGGGTTTTGGGAGGGCCCAATTATGAGAATATTGTTTTTTTTGTTTCCTCAAGAAAAAAGCATAAATTTTATTTCTTCCATAAGAAATAAAATTTACATTATGTATAATGCATGATTAACATGTATTTAGTCAAACAAAAACTCCCGCAACAGGAAGTTCAGACCCCATCAGTAAAGACATTTACATAAAGATCCTTGATATTAGCTTCGCCACATAAATACATACAAAAGAAATGACTAAAGGGGATGCCACCATCATGAACACAAGTTCTGGCCCCCATTAAGAGAGCAAGGTTTCTGAAACCAACAAGAAATAAACCTATTATGGATGCCAACTGCTAGAACTATGTATCTTTACCTCAAATAATTTTACAAAAACGTGCTAGTCTTTTGAAATTTAACTTACACAATCTTCAATCTTAATAAAAAGTTTGATCAAAAGACTACTTCACATCCTCAAAACAAAATAAAAAACTCAGAGAACTGTTATAAATCTATTGGGTCCATCCTGTCAATAAAAGGTTTGTGATAATATTGAAAGAATTTGCCTTCTCTTTCTTTTGTTACCTACCACTGTCCAAGAACCAACTGAATGTCCTCTTTAGAGAGCTTGTCAACTTCTCTGTTCCGCTCCCTGTAAACATGTCGAATAGAGAAATTTCTATAAGATGTCTAGATGATAAAAACTTCTTCAAGAAAAGGAAGGAGTCTCCAAAGATTTGAAGAGAAGTAATCCCTTTTTCCACCGCAAAAGTAAGTAACAATTTTAGGGCCATTAGTTTTGCGTAGTTGTTTGACCTTGAACCGAGTCCCATTTTTAGCTTGAAGAAATGGGAATCAGAAAGATAGAGAACAACTCTGCCACCACAGTTCTAACTGTCATTTTGAGAGGCCTTTGTTATTCCCATTTTGTGGATAACTAAGGAGATGATGTCTAGAGACCCTCAAGTTGAAGATATGGAGTGTCAAGAGACTACATGACCAACACTATGCTTTGCACAGATGGAAAACCCACTCAGCACCACAGATGGTCATAGGTTTACAAATGGAATCCACCACACCAGTTGGATTCTGGAAGGTAGTGGGCCTTGCTCCATGAGGTACAAGTCAGTATTATGGTGAGCATTATTTCAATACCTAAGCCATGTGATTATGTTGTATCTTAGATTGCTCTAGATTTCATGATATGTGCTTGGACATTATGCATTTTTCTATGCTTCACCTTGGTGGTTGACATTGTGCCCTAGTAAGTGTTCTTCTTTGGGGATGGGTTTGTTGCTGGTAAATCCCTTGATTATCCATCGTATCATTCCCAACCATACTTACCATTTTTCATCATTATTCCCCTATGTTTCCTTATCTTTTTTGGATTTTAGGGTGTATTGACCCAAAGAAGGGGTTGTCCCTCATTCTATGGGAAGAACAGGCTAAAGGCCCATAGGGGTTGGTGTTGGGTAAAATATAAAATCCATATATGAACCTTCCAGATGATTTGCCCATGGATCACCCTAGAGAGCAATAAAACGCTCATCTTTGAATAAAAGGGGGCCCATAATATAACAAAGAAATGCATGAAAGGTATATTAAAGGATAGGAGGTCTCATCACGAGCTGACCTATCACGTCCATGGATGTCTAGTGGCATGACATTGTCATTATATGGTCACCACGCTAGGGCAGTGACTCTCAGTTGCATGGCTGGGAGAAAGGGGGTCTCATCACGAGCCAACCTTCTCATTTCCATTAGGAATTTTTGGGTGACATTGCCACCATTTGGTCACCACGCCAGGGAAGTGACCTTCAATATCTCCTTGTGATAAAAATAAAATAAAAGAGAAAGAAAGATAAAAGGAAAATAATGGGCTTGGAAAAAGCGCATTGCAGACGAGGGTACCACACACCTTCTACAAAGGCACCCATGAATGAGACACTACGACCCCTAGTATGTCATGAGCCACCCTATGCCCATTGAGTCTTGACCCCCATCCACCTCATACACTTTATATGGCTTAGAGAGGGCCCTCTTGAAGGATCTCCTTGACCTAGGGAAATACCTACCCAATAGGACACCTCACCAACCATCCCATACTTAAGCTTGACAAGTCACATAGTGTCTTTGAGTTGTTAATTGTTTGATATGGTAATATTTGATGCACATGATTAAATGGATTCTTTATTGATTGGATCCACTTATCATGATGTTATGACTTGAGATACTTGTAGGGCATTCCCATTTGGTTTTGCAGGACCTAGTTGGTGGATAGTTTTGGGAGAACAAACCTAGCTTGGGCTTCCATGGGGATACAATCCCATAGGTTGGATGCCAAGGGCCCACATGCCAGATGAGAGAGAGATGACTTGGACGGCCTTGATGATGACTTATATGACCTATCCCACCCATTGCTTGCTAAATGATTTCCCCAAGAGGGGAAAAACGTCCCACTTTTGAGCATGATGTCATGGTATTGGGTGAATTTGGGCTTGGTGGTGAGGTGCCACTCACTTGCACTTGGACATTTTGAGGAGAAGAGGGTTTTCACCAAGAAGAGATCATCTAGATGCTTGACACATGGCCTTGGGAGGCCCTTCTATCCTTCACCAGCACCAACGACCTCCTCAAAGTGGAAAAACGTCCCCTAAAGGGGTGATGTCATCATTAATTAGGGTTTAATTTGTGCAAACGATGAAATTTTAAGTGAATTTTTTAATATTATTGTGTTCAGGGGGAAATATTAGGGTTGTTGACCCCTAATATTGTGTTTTACTCCTCATTTTGTGGACAATCCATGTTGGCTAAATTTTGTATAAATAGAGATCATAAGGTCTCATTTTAAACCATAATTTTCCTCTCACAAGAGGAGTTGGTATGAAATTTTGGCCTCCTTGTCTCTTTTAGCTCTTGTGCACTTTTGTATGGATGATTTTATGAATGGTTGGTGGAATAAGTCCTAGTGCTAGCTTTGGATGATGCATTTCTAGCTCTTGTGGTGATTTGTCTTGGTATTTCTCTTGATCTTGGTATGGTTTTCTACTATTATGATATCATTATTTCAATTTCAAGTATTTTATGCTAGGATCTAGGTGGGAAGTATAAGGGCATACACCCCCACCATACATTTCACCATTGTTATTTGCTTCATCTCATTGATCAAGGGTTTGCTAAGAGAAGTATAAGGGCATACAAATTCTTAGCTTAAACCCTATCTTAGAGAAACTTGCCTTGGAAAGTAAAAGGGCTTAAACCCTCAAGGAGGTAGATTCTCTAATCTCCTTGTGACTCCATTAATCAAATATTAAAGGCACTAGTAATTGATTTGTTGCATTGGAGATATAAAATTATTGCATTGGGAAACATGAATTTCGGCTTTTTACTTCTTGCAAAAGTGGATTGTCTTCCTTATTCCTTGGGAACCTCACAACCACCAGGGCATCCTCATCTAAGGGATACTTATTGTTGTTGTTACAAAATTGCATCTTCATCCATTAGTGCTGCAGAAACCCTAACTTACTTGCTTTAATAACTCTTTATTCAACCATTGTTTTTTGCTCAAAGTTTGAACACTTACTCTACTTGTCCTAGTACACATTTTGGTAAAGTTTGAGGATATTTCAGTGGTTGATTTTCTTGCTGAAATACCTTGAATGTTACAACCATAAATCTGATGTAATTTGTTGCAGACAATTGTTTCCAACAACCTTATCTTTTGTGCTATATTTTTGGCTCTTTGATCTTGAGTTTAGCTAGTCTTTCTCTTGTATTTTCTACTTGATTTCTAGCACTTATTGAGCAACTTCTAATATCATTTATTTTTTGATATATAATGTCATATAATTCCACAAATTAGGGACAGAAATCTTAACTTGCTTATCCAACTAACATATATTGTTGCAAAGTGTCTTTTCTTGTGTCTCGGGCAGGTACATTCATCCGAAAAAACGTTATACTTATGGGGAAGCCATTACTTAACTTGAAATCCATCTCTCCCTACCTTTCTTTCCATTTAGAATTGACCTCTATGGGCTTCCTTTCCACTTCCCTCCATCTCTATATCCCCCTAGGGTCATCGGGATCGCCTCCCTAGAGTGACCTAGTCACCCTTGAAGTGCGGGACCTACATCGAGGTGACATTGGGTGTAGGATTCCCATAGTTGTAGCACTTGTTCCTTGGTTGGCTCGGGATTTTCCTAACCTACAACCTGTGCCATAACAACCCCATAAAAAAAGGCCCATGGATGTGAATGATCCACTATTTCTTCCACCACAAGTCGAACTGGGGGAACATCCTTTCCTTGAGGAAAGTGAGATAAAATACTTAGAATTTGAGCTACTATGAGTTCAAAATGGACGAATTCTCATGGAAAATTTCTCTATTTCGGGATAGCCATATTCTCTAGTTTATGAGGAGTGGGAGGGATTTTATGTTATATGTTTGTGGATTTGATACCCATGTTCTCCACGCATCTTCAATAGATTGTACTTGCCATATACAACCCTGATTAAGTGATTTTGTGCATTATGCCCAAATATGTTTTGTGAAAGATCATTTTGTGAATAGGTGGGTGACCAATTCCTTATTAGCGTTGTAGAGAGAACACCATCTCGGGCCTTCAAGACATATGTTCCTCATTTTGTCCCAAGTTGGCACTTCATTTTTTATCAGACACCATAATGAAAGACAAACATTTAGTGGGTATTTTACTTTCCATATCCCTTTCCACCACCAAGAGGTCTCATGATGTAGGAGATCAATATTGATTAGAGTGTAACCAAATTTTGGAGAGTACAACCCATGCAGATTGTGTTTCCAAACTAGCTCATATTCCATGTCTGTAATACAAATGTGTCCCATTTGAAGAGCCCGAAGATAAGTATCCCAATAAATTGAAAATTCCTCTTGGAGACCCACCTATAATGCACTCTTCCAATCTTGTGCCCACACTGTGGTCCTCTCCCTGTCCACAACTTGTGCCAGATGGAAAAAACCCTTTCTTGTAGATTAAAGATTATTGCATGAGGGAGTAAGTGACTTATTTTACTTCTTGGCCAAGGGTCAACATTGATTCTGACTTAATTTCCCTTTCCCACTCGCCAGGATAATCCCTCCTCTATAATCAAGAAAGATTTCACTAGAGCCTTCCAAATAATAAAGCAGTTGATTGTCTCCTTCAGGGGCCTTCTGATCTAATCATCCAATGAGTCTGGCTTGACGTATTTATGAATAACCACTTTTTCCAAAGGCTTTCTATAGAAATTAGTCTCCAACCTACCTTTGCATAGAGATCCTTTGAAAAGAGATGGATGGTTTTTAAGCACCAACCTCCTAATATTTTGGGGGCCGCTAGAACATCCCATTTGACCCAAGGAATTACAAAGTGGTCCTTTGTGTCATCCCATAGAAATATGAAGTAAGTAAGTCTTATCTTCTCCTATGTACCTTTCAGTACCCAAGCTAATGAATTCCAATACATTGGGATTGCTTCCAGTACTGATTTGACTAGTACTAGTCTCCCCGCCCGATAAAGCCAACAAAAGCTCCAAGATTTTAATCTCTTTTCCAATTTTTCCACTAGCCAGGCCCAATCTTCCTTCTTGTAGCTATTGGGTTTTAAAAGGAATCCCAAATACTTGAATCCTTCATCAAAGGGAAAAAGAGTAAAAGGAAAGAGATTTGTATAATACCGTATCTCCTCTACATCCATTGGGTGGGTTGACATAGTATATTTTTGAGGATTTATCTGCATTCTAGTTGGTCGACCAAATAGATCCAAAATGTAACTTAATTTCTCTTGATCCCTCCTCAATCCACAGTAGAATATTAGTACATCATCAACAAATAAGATATATGTAATCTGTAGAGTAAGGGAAATATATGTACCTTGAAAATCACCCCTAGATTTTTCCTCGCCAATGGCTCGACTCAAACCCTCTTCCACTAGCAAGAAAAGAAGGGGAGACAATAGGAAACCTTGTCTAAGTCATCTTTCTGCACGGATAAAAGGAGATGTTACTCCATTGATCAGTATTGAAAAAGATATTGGTGTGATATGACTTATAATCCAATTTATAAAAGGAATCTCAAAGCTCAGATGTGTTAGGATCATCCTTATGTAGAGCCAACTCACTATGTCATAGGCTTTGGATGGATCAATATTTACTACCACCCCTTTTTTCTTCCTTGACTTCATACTATGTAGAGCCTCTTGGGCCACTCCAATAGCTTCATGAATCTATCTTCCTTCCAGAAAACCGAATTGTTCTTGTGAAATTGATTTGGATAGAAAATATTTCAATCTTCTGGTAATGATTTTTTGAAACTACCTTGTAGATGTTGTTACATAAAGAAATAGGCCTGAAGTCTTCAAAATATTGAGGATCGTCCTTCTTAGGGATGATAGAAATTAAAGTGGAATTTAACGAAGGATGCATATAACCATTTATCCTAAATTCTTCAACAACTCTGAGTATGTCTTTCCTGATAATGTGATAAAGTCCCATAAAAAATCCATAGCCCACCCATCCAGACCATGAATTTTATCTTTTTGGAAACTATGGATCACCTCTTTGAGCTCATCATCTTTTGTGACTTCTTCCATAAGTTACATGTTATCATCCTCATCCATGGAACTAGGAAAATATAGAGCCAACTGGACTATGGCATCAATAGAGACTCCCTCATATGATTTGAATAAGGTTTTGAAATGGTGAGTGCCCAAATGTGCAAGCTCGTCTAAGGAAGAGTAAGTTATACCTCTATGGTCTTTTAGCTGCCAGATGGTGTTCGACATCTTTCTCCATTTTTCATATGCTTGGAAGAATTTTGTTTTCTCATCCCCATTCTTGAGCCATAATGCTCTTCTCTTTAAATGTCATTGTTCCTCCTTTGCATCCAAAAAATTTCTTCTCTACTTTTATAGAGAGATCAAGGTCTCTTTTGCCTCTGGTGAAGTGAAACCACCACCCTCCGATTCATACATAGTTTGTATAGAATCTTCAACATTTATGAGCTCATGCGCATCTTGTTGTTTCTTCTTGAGAGCCCAATCAAGAGTGGCCTTTTTTTAATTTATAAGGTTTTGTGCAAACAACGTCATTGGCATATCTTCTGGACCAATAGGTGTCCAACTTGCCTTGACTAGATCAAGAAATATTTCCTCCTTTAGCCATGACGAATTGAATTTAAAAGGGCTCATTGATTTTTTTAATCTACCAACGACCTCCAACAAAATTGGGTAATGATCTGATTTGCCTCTAGCTCCCACCCATTGTCTGAAAAATAGTGTGGATTCCATTAGAGGTTCAACAAGAAGAAAGTGATATCCTTTTATAAATAGCTTCAGCTCCAACTCTCTTATTTCTCCATGTCGGGCTCAGTTTGATGGGGTCAATATCGATCAGTCTTGATTCCCACAACTTCTAATGAAAGTATTATGAAATAGCATCAGGAAGTGCTCTGTGTCCCAATGATTCATAAATTCCTAGATAAAAATTGAGGTCACCCCCCATGATTAGGTCCTCTCTTTTTATAAATTATTTACTAAGTATATTATCCCAATATGAGACCCAATCATGGGTTGGACCATAGACATTGATAATCAAAAGACCCTTGCTCAAATATGTTGATAATATGGTCACACCAAGACTAGAATCAAAACCCGGGAGTTGATTAATTGAATAGATCTATACCTCCATCCAGTAGTCAATCCCCCCGACCGACCCCTTACATCCAGACCTATAAACTTCCAATATTTGAACAAACTTTCCAGAAGAGGCACTACCATATATGCATCCCCCAAAGTCTCTTGAATCAACAAAATGTTTGGATGGGTTGACTCCACCAGCCTGTGGAGAGAAATTTTCTTAGCTGGGCTCGCCACACCCCTACAGTTTAGTGAAATCACCTTCATTCCGCAACCTTGGTCGGGGTGTGCATTGCTCTAAAATCCCCTATAATGGAGAGTTGACGATCGACTGCCATGTCCATGGCAACCCTGGATTTTTCTTTTGAGAGATTGGATCTTCTTCCCCTTCCCTTTCAACAAGAGACCGATGAAGGGTTCATACCTAGTCTAACCATATTTTGTAATGATTCCCCGGGCCCTGGAATGGGTCTATTCCTTAATTGATAAACCACTAAATCTCCCTCTGAATCTTTTGAGGAGTCCAGAGAAAAAATGGCATGGGGAGCATGATCCATATTATTTTGAGAATGACATGAAGACAACAATATAACCGATATATAACAAGGAAATACACAAAGACAATGTGGATAACACATAAATATAGTGAAAACCAACTTATATTAATGAACAAGAGAGAAAACCATTATAGAACACAAACTGGCAGAATGGAGTTGCCTATCTATGAAAATAAAGAGATGTTGGCTACACTTCATTCACAACAAGCTTTACATCACACTCCATTGCATTCTTAAAGGGATTCCTTCACCTCAATTGTATATGAGAGAGTGAGAGGAGAACAATTCTCATGATGCATGTGGGATAAATTGGACTAAGTTTATAAAATTCCATAGGCATGTAAAACACTAGAACTTCCCAGGCGGCCACCCATCCCAGTACTACTCTAGCTTGAGCACACTTAACTACGAAGTTCTAAAGGGATCTCGTGCATTAACACTATGTTATAGGCATATACGTAAGACCACTAGGAAACCATTACATGATGTCTGTAATTAACAAATGAAGATGGAATTACATTCCATTCCCCATCAAAAGGGTGATTATCATGGTTTATCAAAACCACAAGCTCAAAATGGTGTTTCAGTGGAAAATTTGGATGGCCATCGAGATCCATCTGGATCATTCTTCCCCCCTTATGAAGCAATGGTCCCCATTGCGTCAAGTTCCCTTGGGAGATGGGGAGACTTATACTAAATCTGAAGCTTGGTGTGTTGCTTGCCTTGTTGAAGAAGTTGTCCTGCTTAGCTTGTTGAAGGTTGTCATGAACCTGTTGTTGGAGGGCTTGGATCTGTTCGACCAATATAAATGCATGATCTAACTGAGTGTGGGAGGACTCTGTCGGTGAATATGCAACATGAAGAGTATGAAGGATTATGTTACAACCTTTCTTGACTGGGTAGTGTAGAGGCACCCCTGTAGGTGCATCAATAACATCTTGGTACTCTTATACAATCTTGTTGATCTACTTCTGTTGGATAGAAATATATTGGGTTGAATATGTAGTGTCCTTTTATTCACCTTTTGATTGGATTGTGAAGAGGCTAAATTTTGCAGTATGAGATATTATTTTGTGGCATTGTTTTGGTGGGACAATAGTCAGAACTACCTCTAGTATCATGTATACTTGACCCCCCAGAGTAATAATAACTCTACGAGGTTGAGACTCATAAACAACATGAAACCTCCACATATATGGTTGGCCTAATAGAACATCATAGACTTCCAGTGGGGAAACATCACACACTACCTCATCCTTGAAGGGTTTAATGCCATAGGACATGCGACATTATTGGTTGACAAGAATATCTTGACCTTGGCAAATCCACTTGATGTTGTATGGCAGCGGGTGCAACGTTGTTGGAAAATCCAACTTCTTGACAACCTCTAGTGAGATTATGTTCTTTTGTCTTTCGCTATCAACAATAAAATGCAGTGGGGTCCGCTTCACCCACATCTGTGAATGGAAGAGTCGCTCCCGCTCCTCAGGATCCTCTTCTGGTTGGATTGTTGCAGTTGTGAAAATAGCAATGGGTTCTGCATCAATGATCTATCTCCTTTTATTATTTTCTAAATCAAGTTCCAAGTCGAGTTCCAACTCTTTGTCTTTGATCTTGGCCACCAATGACTGTATTGAGCAACATTGATCAGTGTTGTGCCAAGGGCTATTGTGGAACTCACACCACTTTCCAGTGTCTTTCTTAGACTTCTTGTTACCCTTCTGTGCCTGCATATGGGATTGGATCTCTTGAGGTTGGTCTTCCTTTCTCTATCCATCATTATGTGAGTTAGATTTTCCTCTACCATGCTTCTCCCACTTACTCTACTGCTTGAATTTCTGCTCAATTTTGACTGCATATCGATAAGCAACTCCCAGGGAGGAGATTTCCAAGAAATCCATATGTGTTTGGATGTACCTGTGTAGACCATTGCGGTACATCAAAACCAGGTGCCACTCAGAGTTTTTGATACCCATCTTTGAGTGCAAGGTATGAAATATGTTGGTGTACTCCGACACTATCTGGTCTCTTTTTTGACGCACAATTGTCCATCTCATGTATTGGTCATCATAGTTTATAACAGGGTAGAACTCCTCCTTTAGGGAATCTACAAAGGCCAGCCAAGTGGGTTCTCTCCCAAATAGTGTAGATTCATCTATGGTGTACCTATCCCAGTAACTTTCCCACACAACTATGACATGGGGAAGGGCTTTAAGGAGCACAAAGGTGATCGTTTCACTATCGATTTTTTTTTGGACAGAGTAATAACTGTCTAGCATATTCAACCATTTTTCTAGGGCATCTGCATATGTCTCTCTTTCAAATAAGGGGATATAAAAATTGATGTGTACCTTTAAGGGTGTCGCACTTGCGAAATGGATTCTTTTCGAATTTGTCTTAGCCGCTGCCATCGATAGTCTTTGAAGGATTTGAGAATTTTTTTCCATCATCTCATTCCTCTGTCACACGAGGGATTCCTCGAGCAATGTCTTGAAAGGATCTCCTGCTTTTTCATCTCTCTTTTATTCCGCCATGGGAGTTTTCTGGGCCCGACGAGAGCAATTTTCCTCAAGCGAAACTAGCTCGAGACCCAACTCTCTATATCTTGACCTTGTCGAGGACCTGCTCTAAGAAACGACAAGGAGCAGCCTTCTCTGATACCACTGATCCAAATCATTTTGAGAATGACATGAAGACAATAATATAACCGATATATAACAAGGAAATACACAAAGATAATGCAAAGAACACAAAAATATAGTGAAAACCAACTTATATTAATGAACAAGAGAGAAAAACACTATAGAACACAAACTGGCAGAATGGGGTAGCCTATATCTGAAAATAAAGAGATGTTGGCTACGCTTCATTCGGAACAAGATTTACATCACACTCCATTGCATGCTTAAAGGGCTTCCTTCACCTCAATTATATATGAGAGAGTGAGAGGAGAACAATTCCCATGATGCATGTGGGATAAATTAGACTAAGTTTATAAAATGCCATAGGCATGTAAAACACTAGGACTTCTCGGGTGGCCAACCATCCCAGTACTACTCTAGTCTGAGCGTGCTTAACTGCGTAGTTATAATGGGATTCAGTGCATTAACACTATGTTGTAGGCATGTGCATAAGACCACTAGGAAATAATTGCATGATGTCTGTAATTAACAAATGAAGATGACATTACATTCTATTCCTCATCAAAAGGGTGAATATCATGGTTTATCAAAACCACAAGCTCAAAATGGTGATTCAGTGGAAAAGGTGGATGGCCATCGAGATCCATCTGGATCATAGTAGGTTTTGAGAATGGGATAGGAGCCAAAAGAAGATTTTCTAAAGGAGGGTCATAGGGAACAAAGGAAAGAGTAGGAGCAGAAATCAGAGAAAAAGGGAGACTCTTCAAAGATCCTGTCCATATTTTACTTAATATAGATAATGACCGAAACATAAAATTTAAAGAGGGGAGGAAATGAGGTGACATACCCAGGTGCACAACTATGCCCTGCTGGAGAAAATGTATAGTTTTTGTAAGTTGATCTAGATGGCCCCGACCTAAACTAGCCACAAGAATCGAAGGAGATGATGGAGCCCTATCCTGAGAAATCTCATCTTTATTTGGTGTAATATGCTAGACCCCACCCCCAGCTAAAACTTCTCTTCCTTGTTTCATTATAGGAGCCGAGGAAGCCTCATCGATCGAAGATACCCTATATTTTTTATGCACAGACCTAGAAGAACCATTCTTCTTTTTACTCAAGGGAAAGGAAATATCGTTGGCATTATGACCATGTTTGTCGCATTGGTGACATTTGAAAGGGATTCCTTCATAGTCCAGTTTTTTCATAAATGATTTTTAGCCCTAAGAAAATTCTATTTCCTCTTCCAAACCCTTACGAACGTTCAAAGAGACTAAGATGCGAGCCATCAATATTCTGTCAGAGGAAACAAAAGACATATCGACATCCATGAAAGAACCCATGGAATTTCCCAAGAACTCAAAACCCTTTGGCGTCCATAGTTCTGGTGGAAATCCTGGTAACCTTACCCAGATTGGAAATTCATTAGTTTTATCTCAGCTTGCATCAAAGAATGGCATCCACCTCTTTAGTAGCATCGATTTCAAGTCTATGCACCAATGAATCTTAAAAACACTTACAACATCCACAAAAGAATGGAACCGAAACATAATCCAACCTTTTGACAGAGATTGAACTGAGGGAAAATGTTTTACCTTGTCCGACCATGACTTTTCTACCCATTCCTTTAGGGTATTCATACCCAAATGGCACTCGTTCACACGACCCACTATCTTCGTCTCCACCATTTATAAAACCTGTGGCAGAATAATGTTGTCCCCAAGGGACAATTTTCGGGGCTTTGGGACAACTTTTATACTATCTTGAGAAGACTGTGATTTATGGTTTTTTTAGACCATTTTTTTCCTTCCCCTGATCTGCCTGAGGAAATATTTAGAAAACCCCCTTCTTGAGTTTCTATATGATGGGAAGAGCCATGCACTGAAGTCTCTACTCTCGCATTCGATGTTGATAAAACATGTGGGGAAAAAATAAAATTTTACGGGTCAATGGATGAGAAATTTCCTCTGTCAAAACCTTCAAGCCCACATACTTGAGCCTTCTCTGGGAGACCTTCTAGCAAAATAAACAAAACCAAAAATGTCTAAGAAAAAAGGGGTAATCACCCTCAAACCCTCAAAAGTATACTTTGAAAAGAAAATCCTTTCTAATTTCCATTGACAAGCCCTAACCATCGATGGGACCAAATATGAGAAACTTCGAGGGGTTGTGGAAAAAAAAAACTTCCATATGGGCCCGCCTCAGATTCCAAACCAGAGTAAGAGTTTGTAGCCACCACATACATAGAAGGAGGAGATACCCCAAATATAGGATCACATACTTGAGTTTTAGGTTCAGGGAAGCTATTTAAGCACCTTCCATCACATAAGTAGTGAACAGTGGATCAGATATTGACACGGAGAATGAGCCACCTGGAATTGACCATATTTGTTGGTAGTCCAAAAAATCTCTTGAAAATTCTAATGATTCCTCTTAAAAATCCATTCAATACTACATATGACCAAATTTGCCACAATTTTTCATTTCTATTGCCACACATATCTTTCGCACTTTCCACGAAGGCAAACAATTTTTTTCGTGGAACGTTTTTTGTTGCTATATCCACGCATTCATTTTTCGTGGAAACGGCAATGAAATTAGACCGCCACGTGTCACCATATTAAAAAGAGGCATACTTTTTTCCAGTGAAAAAATCGTGGCAATAGCGACGAAAAAGCGTGGCAATAGAGACGAAAATGTCATACTTGCGATGAAAAAGTGTGGTAAGTAGCGACGAAAGATCATTGCAATAGCGATGAAAAAGCGTGGCAGAGTAAAAACACCTATCAGTATCTTGCGATGCAGATACCATACTTGCGATGAACTATCGTCGTTATTGCCATGCCTTCTGTAGATTTAAAAAAATAAATTATAGTTTTCCCTTGCTTTCTAAGAAATCTCCGATCACATCCTTTTGTGTGGATAAGGAAATCTCGGTTATGATTTTGAAACACGGTCCTATATGAGGGTATCTGCTATCTCATTTTCCAACATTAAATAGGAAATATCAAGATTATTAGCTAGTTTTGTGTATTTAACTATCACTGGAGAATCAATGAGAGCATCATTAAGTTTCTGCATTTCTGTATTCAGAAATGAACTTTAAACAACAAAAAATACTGATTTCGTGAAGATTTATGTCGTCGGATTCCGACCAAAAAAACCATTTTGTAGAATAGTTAGACAACGTCCAATTTTCCATGTTGATTTTGAAGTGGGTGTGGGAGCATCTCAACTCAAAATTCTCACACCTACCAACGTTCTCTCCATCCATTCGAATTTTCCATGTCGATTTTGAAGTGGGTGTGGAAGCATATCAACTCCAAATTCTCACGCCTACCAACGTTCTCGTCATCCATTCGAAGAATTGTGGAAAATTTGGTCATGTAGCTTGAATATAGCTAGTTTGAGGCTATGTTGATTAGTCGGCCTACAAAGCAAAGGAACAATTATTGATCAAAAATAACCTTTCTTTCTATAATGCCAAGGTTAGGAAAGAATTCATGGGCCTAATATATGTTTTCTTATCAAGCTATTGAGACATGGGAACATAGAGACATGGGCACATAGGTAGAACCCATATATGTTACAATCAGCCAATTTGATTGCGCTAGTATTGGAGTGAGAGTTGCAACAATGTACAAAAGGTTCAAAATCTAGGTAATGGTCATGTAGTAATAAGACAAGGGAATAAATACGAAAAGTAAAATGCACCTATATCTAAAGTTCAAACCATTAAAAGTTATTAAAACCATCTTCATATAGGCAACAAGTTCAAGAAAGCTTGATGAAGTAGCATGATACTTCTATCTAGTGACACACAATGACATGTGAACGGTTAATTTGTTAAGTTGAAGCACAATTAGAAGTCTCTCGAGTCATGTTCCTTGCAAATATGGATGGATACAATGTGTCACTATAAGGTCATTAATGCTTGTCTTTCCTAAAACTCATGTTACAACATATTATAAACAATGAAAAGTGAAGGAACCTTGAAGCAAGATAGACTTAGGGAAGCATGACATTGAGAAGCCAATAAACCTAGGAAAGTGTGATAAGGCATATGGCACTTATGACTTAATTCAAAGGAATATGGCACTTATGATTTAATTCTCCAATGTTGTAGAGCCATAATATATTTTTGGACTTGAATACTATCATTATTTTTGACAATTTTCATTACTTGTTGAAACTCAACAAAAGAAAAGACAATCTACAAATTAAGTTAATTAGATATTCAATTATTTTTGAACTTTATCACCAGTAGCAAGAGTTTAATAACATGTGCTCCTTGCTTAAGGGAATTTGGGAGACATTGTGGGACAAGATTGGATGACATAGACCTAATTTTCAAGACAATCAAGATGCACATACACAACTACAACAAAGAGCTAGTTTGGCTTATCATTTTTGAGAGAGCCAAATGTTATGTCCATTTTATGCTTTTGTGCATTTAAGCATAAATCCATTACAAAAACATCAAATTAAAACATAGTCAAAGAGTTACTTGTTCCTTCATTAAATCAAATGATACAAATTAGAAACAATTCCATTATAGGAAATAGTAGAACGGAAGGGTTACTACTTGTTCTTATGGTAATTGGAAGGTCTCTACATTATCAACCCCATGTAACATGGATGAATGTGCAATACATGCTTTCTCAAGGGAAAACAATACATGATTCTCAATAAATAACACTTCTAAAATGCAAGGTAAAAAGAATAGTTATCTTTGAAGAAGTCTGTGAATTATTTTTGGACATGGGAATATTTTTAGAGGCTAACATATTCGTTGAACCATTCTTAGACTTGGGGTTTTATGCTCATAAGTTGAAAAGGAAAATTTCTTACATAATCTCAACAAAACTTCCAAGTCAAATCTTGTGAATCTGGTAAGCAATCAAAAGAGTGGATGCGTTAAAAATATTGTGAGTCTTTTATTGAGCATGATGTACTATGCCAATGGGCTATCTATTTGAAAGAAAAAACTTATAGTTGATAGACAGAACAACAAAAAATTCCTAAGAAAACCAAATTTATTGTTAATGTGCAATGGCCTCTCGATTGAACCAGGGTTGTTGTGGAACACCTCTCTTCCCTCCTGATAGTGGAATGAATTTGGGGTGATCAACTTGAAGATTCTACACTTAAGCAGTGCACCACTCCAGGTCAATAGGTCTTAGAATAAAATAAATCTTGTGAAGGGAACAAGTTAACTCCTTCACTCTATATCAAGGTGCATAAAATGAAGGGAGAAATCTTGAATTAAAAGAAAGCTTGAACAAGTTAACTCCTCCACTCTATATTTCTATTGCCACACATATCCCTCCAAGAGGTCAATTCGTTGAGTTGGATATGAGTGTGCTAGGCATTCAAAGGCCAAGTGTCTTCAATCACCACCAAACCCTAGTCCTAGGGTGATGTCAAGCCCTCAAAGGTGACATTTTGGCCTCCAAAGGCAAGTTGTTTGGATTGTTGGGGATAGGTGAGATCCTCCAAGGTGTCTCTTAGGCCTCCAAAGGCATGTCATCATCATCTGGTGTGTGGACCCTGGTATCCAACCTATGGGATTCAATCCCCAAGGAAACCCAAACTAGGCTTGTTCTTCCAATATGTCCACCAAACAAGGTCCTGCAAAGACAATGAATACGCCCTCCAAGGATCTCAATTCAAATGCATCATGATGAGTAAACCAAATCAATAAAAGAGCCTCCATTTCTTCTCCATTTGTCTTGTGTACTAGGTGTTAACTCCCAAAATGAAACCGTCCTTTTGGTTGAATTTTGTAGTGGATAGCATGTCCATCGGTAGTGGTCTCAAGATATTTTTGAGTTTTTATAGCTAAAAATTTTTAGGTTTTGGTGTGTCTTAAGGAAATAATTTGACCCATAAAGTCTTCTTTCCAAAATTTTCATTTTTACTTTCCTCAGCTAACCTTTGTCCGAAAATTGATTGTGCGCTGTGGAAAGTGTCCACTTTCAGCAGCTAAGGAGCTCTTTTCATTTAGTTGATGCGCTGTTGAAAGTGGTAAAGTTCCAAAGGTCCGACAATCAGTTCGCGGGTGGCGCGCTGTGGAAAGTACATGCTTACCGCAGCCAAGGAGCGGTTTCAATTAATATTGCGCGTTGTTGAAAGTCCATACTTTCCACAGCTAAGAAGTGATTTTAAACTAATGGTGCGCTGTTGAAAGTCCATACTTTCCGCAACTAACAGGGATTTTGCACAGAATCATGCGCTGGTGAAAGTGGCAAGCAAGCAGTTGACATAGGAGTTTTCTGCGGGCCGTTGTTGAACAAGGCGGGGATCACGTGCGTGATATCCACGTATGACAGTAATGATGATATGATCACCCCACGGCACAGTAAATCCAAGGCATGCGCTGATAGGAGTGGGCAATGATAGAAACTCGATCATGCACGTCAGGATATGACTGTAATTTGAATTCGGCCCAGAACTCACGCACATCACTCATGGCATCCGAGATGATAGGTTCGTGTTCAGTGATGCAGGTACAGAGGAGGTACCGCCAGCCTGACAACATCAAATCAAACTATGTTTTTCATATCACTAATCGTTTCTAGAATGTTGTGGAAGTGTTTATTTGTTTCAAAACAGAGACAAAGCCCGAACTGCTTTCAACAGCGCAGAACCTCGGCTCGACTGACAGTTATAGGGGTTACAATTGTCAAGTTTTCTGAGCTACACAATGGTGAGAAAACGCAGTGGCACTCTACTCAAGCGAGAACTAGATAATTTATCATTTCTACAATCCCACCCCGAGGTCCAGAGGCATTTTGCAAATGCAGGGTGTATGGAATTCGTAGAAAGGTTACAAATTGGGTGCCACCAGGCCACAGTTGAAGCATTCGCCAAGACTTTCGACGACAATAAAGCGCGCATCGGCTCTGTGGAAATCAAAGTGGATGAGGCTGTCATTGCCGCAGCTATAGGATTGCCAAGAACTGGTCAGAGCTGGTTTAAAACTACTGCTCCTAAAAATTTGGATTTCAGGGTCTATCTGAAAGAAGGGTACAGACACAAAGCTTGGAGAAAAGGTATGCTTGTTGCATATCTAGATGAAGAATGGCAAGAATTATTCAAAGGCATCCAATTGTACATTACATCAGAGGGAAGATATGACAAATTGATGATGTATCACTTTAAACTCTTGGATCACTTCACAGGCAAGACCCCTATCAATTTACCTTATTTCTTATATCACATTTTGACTAAGGTATGCAAGAGGATTAGAGCTCAACCCCTGAGCGTGAAAACTACTCTATGTCACCTTGGCCTCATAAAATTGATTATCCTGGAAGAATTGAAACAACAGGGGAGGAGTTGGGAGCAATTTCTGTTCTGGGAAGGTTTTGAAACCCAGAATCAGACTGCAAATGAACAGGTGAAGGGTTCCATGAAACAATCATCTCCTCAAAGAAGCTCAAGAAGGAGAAGGGCCTTGCCAGGACCTTCAGAGGACAAAATATCTGGAATGAAGCCTCATAGGTTGAAGAGAAAGTTGAACTTCGAGTAGACTACAGAGTAGACTACACAGCAGAATTCAGGACATCCTACACAATAGAGTACAGGGAAGAACATCCTTAATTTGCCATATTCAGATTCAAAATCTGAGCAGCAAGACCAATGCCTTGTCATCAAGAGTTTTGAGCAATCAACTAAGTGTGCACAGAACTATGAAACTTTCAATCAAATAGAACAGGGAGAATCATAAAAAAACCCTAGATCAAATAACTCTCAGAAGATTAAACATCTCAAGGAAGTAATTGCCCAGCAAGAGGTCTTGGAGCGGGTGATTAAAGATAGGTATAAAAAGTTATCTGATAATTTCGCCAAGACAAATGCTGCGTTTGAAAAATTGGCCAAGGAAAGTGTTAG
>SNQJ01S0183745.1:0-18957 GCA_010110895.2 Picea sitchensis | reverse complement strand
AAAACATGAGAACCATACTAAAAATATTAATTGGAAAAGACAAAGGAGAAGGCCAATGCTAGGATTGTGGTAAGTTCTGAAGTTGGGGGACAAATAGCCTTGTAGTTGAACCCCTAGTATTGTCATCCTTCAATAAATTCATGCCCAACTATTTTGTATGGGTTCTTTGGCCGAGACTAAGAGGAAATGTTGTCCAAATTCCCATGTGAATACTAATAATGAGCCAAAGAGATAGAAGGATTTGTAACCTTCACAGTTATCAAGAAATAAAGGATTAATCAAAGTCAATTAAATGTTGGTTTTCTCATTTGGGTTTCCAAAGTAAATAATGTGTCACTGTGTTATGGATTTCTATGTGATTATGGTGTAAATAATGACGAGATATACTATAAAGGGCATATTTATCTAGTTTGGAATTCCTTATTTAAATCCAAAGTGTTATTTGAATTACACTCCTCTCCTATGGTGGTTCATTCTAGCTTTCAGAAAACATATGATAGGATTAAGCATTCTTTCTTTTGGAAAGGCATGAAGGACATCCACAAATTTGAGGCAGAATGTGATACTTGTCAATGGTGCAACTATCTATACTATTCTTCGCAAGCGTGATGAACTAAATCTAAAGAAGCAAATATAAATCTAAATCCCACACAAACAATGCACATCATATCCCAAGATCTTAGATCCTTGGGTTGACATAATAAATGCACAATTAATTTAACCATTGTTGTTATTATTAGTAAGGTGCCATTTTTAATAGGGAT
This sequence comes from Picea sitchensis, assembly GCA_010110895.2. Lineage (NCBI taxonomy): Eukaryota > Viridiplantae > Streptophyta > Pinopsida > Pinales > Pinaceae > Picea > Picea sitchensis. The sequence continues at coordinate 18,193 of SNQJ01S0183745.1, read as the reverse complement.
ATTATTTGAACCATTAAGCTACATGTTGCGCTCTTAGGCCATTTTCACTCCCAACATTATAATATTTGATACACATTAATTATAAAAAATATATCATTATTTTAGTGTCCTTATCGATACTATGTACACATTCAAATGAATAAGATGACAAAAGTTTGGAACTCTTGAAACCCACAAACAAGGCAGTCCCATACAAACAAGCATGTAAAATTTAAATCCAAACTTGAACAATTCAATCTTTTAAATTTCACATTTACCAATGCCTTCAAATCACTAGGATGATATCCATGGAGCCACAAATTGATGCAGAAATTGTATGTCAAGGCCAATAGAACCAATAGAAGCAAGGGGTATTGAATCAATATATACCAAGACTAAGAGAAGCTGGAATTATCATAAAGTGCATAATAAAATTACATTCACAGATATATACAATCCATAGAAATAGCCTTGTATATATTATCAGATGAAAAAGTACCCATAATTTCAATTCATTATATGCATCATTACATGTTCATCTATATAATGTACATCTAACTGTCTTATAATATTATTACACATCATCAATTTCTTTTAGTCTTCTTTTGTGTTTTCCAGTTCTTAAGTAATTCATCCATCTCCATGTCTTTGTTTACTGGGTGCTCTTCAGCAGCTGATGTTGCTCCTTTCATGCTGAGCACGTCTAGTATCCTACCCACAACGTGGAGGCTGCTGTGAGGAGACATCACCTACAAAAACAAAAAATATTAAATTTATATGGCCAATTTTTAAATATCTTTGAAGTACATTAATATTATAAAAAAACTCTGCAATGTAATTATTTACCTGGTCCACTAGTCGACACCGTTGGAATGGTTTCCCTGTTCACCTGATCTTCAGGTCAAGGAGGCTCAACTACGACGTTCTTTGCCATTGAAACTAAAAAAATTATAAGGACAAAACTATAAATGTATAAGTAATAAAAATTAGAAGTACACAATTTATAAGTACGAAATTATTAAGTATATGATTAATATACAACCATTTTATCGTCGTGGGCCTCAGTCACAAGAACATCTTGGGGATGTAACCCACTGGGATGGGGTTGTTGGGGAGCACCATGATCTTCTGACCGCGCTGCACTATCAATGCTCTGTTGTCCAGTACTAATGGTTTCGTTGATAGTGCTGATCCCCTAATTAAAACAAAGTAAGACATTAAAGTTATGGACGATATCAAACATTTACGTATTTTATAAGGAATGGAAGGTTAATGTGGACTGATTTTTATTTACCTTATCCCACAAACTGGATCTTGGGGTCCGCCCCATGCTTTTCCTATGATAAACCACAAATTTATAGCCATACTTGTAACCAATTTGGAGGTCTTCCTCCCTGGTTTCAGTTCCGAAGTCGTTACCCTGCATTGTATAAGAGTATGTTTTTTTAATGTTTTTGGTTGCAATAACCTAAAATTTGTAAGGCGATACAAATAATATTCTTAAGATGTTTGGGTACTTATGATTCATGACTGTAACCTCGAGTAGCTTCCTTGACCTAGCTTGTGTTGGCCATGTTCGGAAATCCTTGCTTTGGTTTCCTTCAAAGTGTCACAAAACCTATCATCAAAATTTTCAAGTATGTTATATATAACCACACTTTTATTTAGATCTAAAGAAAATTAAAGCTGGGATTGACATCAACATATTGTAATTTACCTTGGGGTATCAATTATTTTTTCTACTGATTTTTTCAATATCTTTTATTTTGCATCATCAATGATTGCCTTCCACTCCCTCTATGGAATTGAGTGAGGATAGTCATACCTAAGGTTTCCTGCTAATATTCATCTATAAACATCCCGCATATATTTTAAATATTCTCCCGCTGCAGAGGTGACCTCTTTTTTATTGAACATGTCTACTCCAAAGAGGCCTTCGAGATAATCCATAAGTTCTTTTTTGAGGTTGGAATTATGGAAATTCCACCTCATGCGTAAGGTTGCCGCAAAAATCAACAAGGACTTTCTCTCCAGGTGCCTATAAAAATGGTCGTTTCCTACACACAAAAAGATATGATCATTAATTTAAAAATAATAATCTAGATGATTTGTGTATGAGATGGACAAAATGAAACAATTAAAATATGAAAAACTACCTGGGAGTCTTATTTGTTTTAATGGAAGTCCGTTATCGTCGACCAAAAATGTGCACGGAAGGATCCCCGTGCTTATCAACGTCTAGCTCCAGGAAATGCAACCATGTCAACCACATCATCAACCTCATCTCTATCACCATCTCTAGAGTTTGACTGATGTGTGTATGTATGGCGGTGTGTGTCATGGATCCTATCTAAATTAGGTGTGGAAGATGGAGAAGTAAATAGTACTCTAGCAACCATATTACAACCCACGTCAGGACTCCGTGGCGTCTCTGCAACACCACTACTACCAACACCAGGCTGAACAAGTTCCAAAAATCTCTTTATAAAAAAGAAAATGTTTTTTCGTGAGATAATGTAAAAGTTAAAAAACAAAGTTTCATAATTGAACATATGAGTACATTAGAAAAAAACACTTTAAATTATGGTTATTACCTTATATGTGTTAAGTTGTGACATAAGGAGATTGATCCTTTCTAGGACGTCAGGAGTTTGATCTGGACGGTCTGATAAGCTAGCAAGTTCCTTGTTTGCTTTAATGATAATTTTTTTTTATTAATACCATCGGATCAGGGGATGAATACAACCCCTCCTCATCAATGAAATCATGATCAACATGTCCTGCCAACTACATATAATTTCAACAAAATCAATGTTATTTCAATACAATTATATAAACAAATAATAAAATTCACGTAAAATGAAAGTCGAATTTGATAATCATTTATATGTTCTACGGCTGGCCCTTTTCCACAATCATCTTGCCACATTATAATATAATTAGAACCCCCAAATATTTAAAAAATTGTTAACGATAACAAAAAAACTGATTGCCACCCAAATAAAATCAACCTTAACAATCAACCTCCCACATTATTATAAAATTGGGACCGTGAAATATTTAAAACAATGTTAAAGATAAAAAAATATAATGCAATAAGTAGAGGTTGCTTAAATAGGTGTTGCATAAGTAATCACACACTATTAGTCGATGTTTCTGTTCGATTCAAATGGTAATCCACTAATAACTCTTCCCCAATGAGCTATCTTTTTTATTGCGCACAAGACTACCTGATTCTCTTCGTGTCCCTCATATATGCAATTCAATTGCTTGTTTGTTGTCCCAGGTCCTGTGCTATTTATAAACCATGCAATATTGTCTGAAGCTTTAGGCCTTCCATCAATATAGATAGTTTCTCCCTTATTTTTATCATTGTTTATTAGCTGTATATAATTTGTGGCGAGTTCATATCTCTTCATACTTCACATGTACCGGACCCGCCACATCCAATCGTTATAATTTTAACACGGTCCAACATAGTCCATCAATTCAGTTACTGTATTGTATTTACAGTTATTCCATCCATGGAAAATAGCCCCAAGCCATGCAGGGAGGATGGTGCAATGCGATATGTCCTATTTTTGACAATGAAGTGAGTGTCTAACGAAGGAAGTTCCTTAGGTACCCATTGTTTCACCAGATGCTTATACCTGAGTGGCACCTCTATGTCTCCTATGCTCTCATCATCATAAGATCATGATCCTCCTTCGACAAGAAAAAATTCCATGCGTCTACGAAATTTTCTTCTGACTTTTTCACCTCTGTTCCTTGTTTGCGTATCATATCTACTAGATGCAGCCAAATTTCCCTCTATTTGTCCTAATCTTTCCTCACTCAACGAAGAAATATCTGACATGTACCTGTTTGGTTGTACCTTTAGTCGCATGTGCATGTGTTGTTAGTGAGTAGTCCATCCTCATCCTAGTTCCAATTTTTCAATTTGTTTTTCTATATTCAAAGTTCTAAATAATTTTTTTATATCTTTAGTTTTGGATGCACAATTGGAGGGTGAAATTACCAATATTAGTAGGGGCACTCATGCATGCAGTGGATTCCCAACTTAGTGAAGGGTATGAATCTTTAGGTGGGTGCACCTTAATTCGACTCACTTATCCATGCAAGCAATATGCACTATGGTTAGATTTCACACTACATAATTTTTTCCATGCATTTATATTCATTGTACCTCTCTTATTACTACTTTATAAATTTCCCTCTAACTTCATCCCATGGAAGTGTTAAGCATAGATGATGTTGGAAGACCATGATGTTTGGTATTCTATGGAGATGGTAGAGACTACCAATCATGTGTTGTTAGTAGAACATAAAAAGAAGATGGCCAAGAATTAGGGGTAACACCCCTAATTCCTGGGATTCAAACAAAAATTTTCATTAAAACTATGCTTGTTGTAGATGCATTACAGAGAAAAATGTCATCACCTTTCCATATGGAACAAAATGGACCCCGAAGAAGGACCATTTGTACTATATATGCTGATTCAAGTTGAGGAAATTCTCATAGAAAGAGTGAATCCAATAATGCAAGTAACCCACACAAGTGGTGGACAATACAAATATAGTATCCAGACTATCAATTTCCCATAGGACATGAGTACAATTGTCAATTAATTGCCTCACCAAATTGAGGACTTGGACATCTTTCTTGCGAGAAGGAACTGTTAGAATATGATGGATGTGCTCATTTAACCATAGACAATATCACTATTTTCACCCAACCATAGGCCGAAGCCACCCCCGAGCACCTTAACCTTGACAGAGAATCATTCCGGAAGCAAACCCTAGGCTAGATAACCAAACAATATAATGCACCTCTCTCCAAGGATAGCGCACCAAACAAGAGTAACAAGAGCTGATCAGAGAGTCCAAAACATAACCAAGAGATAGTCCAAGCCAAAACTGAAATCTGCTAACTGGAGCAGCTGCAACAATAACTCTCCTCCAAACTTGTGCACAAATTGGAGAACTGTAGTGCGCACAAGTGTTGCTTCTGCAATTCTGAGAATGTCTTCCAGAATGAAGAGTGGCCTCCTGTATTTATACTAAAACTGGAAAACTGCCTGGGCCGACTTCTCATTCTAGGTGCCTATTTACTTAGTATATAATATTTCATTTAGCCAACTTCTTCTCTTGGAGGCTAATAACCTAATACACATTATCTTCTTGAGACGACTTGTCTTCTAGAGTTATTAGCCAACCAATTAGGGTTTCTTATTGCTTCCCAAAATATTCTATTCTCTCCAGGTTTACACATGGAGGTAAATACCTCCCACAACTACCATAATATCAACACTCCCTTCTAGCTAGGGAGGTATAGTCTTGAGCACAAACATACCATTCACCTGGTAGCATCAACATAGTCGTATCGACTATCTCATGACTAGATCATGAGCACTGTCATTACTATCAATGTCAATAGCTGCATCATCTCTCGAAACCATACTCCATATGAGTAATCAAACATGATGCTGGATAATTCACTCACTCAACAGAGTGACACAAGAGTCATTCTTCTAATCTAGACATATTTCCTAGAAGAATAAATGTCCTGAACCATTTTCCGTCTGGGAAATATTTGTCCATTGATCATCCATCTAGATGATAATCATTTCCAACACTACTGATAGTCTTCAAGGAAATCAAAACAATATCATTCAATAGAACACAACTGTGTCTATCCATAGTAGTACACAACTACAATCCAATGGTACACTTCCACACCAAGTAGCACACATATACTTGATCAGTGACATATAGTCACAAACAATGGAACACATCCACTACACTAGTATACATCTACTGTCCAGAGACATAAAGTCTCCATAACGATCATATCATCAACCTGCATAGAAAATATTGTTATGATATAAAATGAATCATCTCGGCCATTATTCCACTCACATCTGTGAGATTTGGAAGAGCATCTACCCTAAGAAGGTAAAATGTCAATGATGAGCTATCTAGAGTATTCTTCTCAAGAAAGGAAGAATAATTGTCCCGATTTCTGATCCTGGACCATTTCCTATCCGGGCCATTCCTCTGGCACTAAATAAAGTGCAACCTAGAGAGAATGAGTCTGCCCTAGGGAATTCCTGTCCCTGATTGATGAACCTAGACCATTCATCTATTTGGGCCATTCCTTCGGCACTAAACAAAGTGAAACCTAAAGAGAATGAATCTTCCTTAGGGAATTACTGTCCAGACCATTTCCTAAGGAAATGACTTTCCTGCACCAACCTCCAAAACAGACCATTCTTCGAAACTTCTCACAACTTTGAGCTTCGAAAGAATGACTGTCCGACGAGGCAGACTAGTCTTCTTGACCACTACTGAGAGTGACCTTCAAGAATAGAGACTGTACAATACCATTCCCTATGTTAACCACAAGGGGAATCACTGTCTATGGTACATCAACAATCCATTGAACCATTTTCATTACGAAAATGACTGTTCGATCTGGACCATTTTTTGAACTGGAAAATGCCTGTCCATCAGAAATCTCAAACCACTTTCTGAACTGGAAAGGAACTACTCATCCTCGACCATTTTTCAAACTTGAAAAATGACTATCGATAAATCAATAACACATCAGTTCTCCCTCCCAACCTGGGAATCATCTCTTCCTTTTTCAATAAGGAATTCGTCTCCATGAGCTCCAGCTTGAGTACATAAACTCTTTCATCTTGGATAGAGTCTTTACCAAAATATCTTCTTATCTGCTCATCTGTGGATATATATATTGGAGAACCATTTCTCTTTTTTGGACTTCATCACGGAGAATGTAATGCTTGATATCAATGTACTTCAGTCTTTCTGGAACACTGGTTTTATCTGAAGGTTTCATATAGGTCTGATTATTACGGTATATCATAGTTGAATTCAACCCTTTTTTTGTTTTCTGCTAGCTCATAACATTGTGGCAAGGCTCAAACTGGAACATATCCATGTGGCACTTCTTCTTTCATCATGAGATTTTGTCATGGATTAGCAATCCATCATCCTGGACTTATGAGTACCATTCTGAATTTTATCATAGAAGATTTTCACCATGGTTATGCTGTGCATGAGAGGATTTGCACAAAGTTGTTTGAATCCAAACAAAATCTTCTTCCATCTACATATAATAGTCTCTTTTTGGCATACCTCAAAGCCTTGAGGTTTCTCTACATACGCTCTTTGTTCAATTATTCTAGAGAACAGTCTTTGCATTCATCTGATGTAAACTCCAACCCATGGATATTGCGGATGATATAATGGCTCATGTAGATGTATGCTTGGTTTATTGGAACAAACAATCATCATAGTCTTCTCCCTCCATATGGGGGAACCTCTAGTTCTGGATCTCGTAATGCTTTCATTCACAAGTATTCCATACACTGTTCTTCATCACAACTTCCAGTTCCTCTGCTTGATTTCTTTTAGCGAGTTCATATCAGGCTAGTAGTCTTGTGATTATCTATACAATGATTGGTTGTTCTGTATTTTATTTCTCTCTTGTAATATTCATGTTCTTCCTCATGTTTTTATTTATCTCTTAGGTTCATGGATTTTTCTATAGATTCCATTCCCTGAAGATTCCAACTTATTTCTTTCATCATAGGATCATGGATGTGGATGGAAAACCAAGGATACTTTAAGGCTTCTTTTCGAAGAAGAATTCTTCTAAAGTCAAACTGAACACGTGCTGCTCTTCATGGTTTCTCCCATTGATGGGAACATGGATAGATACTTCATCATATTCAGTGGATCATATTATTTAGGATTAGATCCCTCCTAATCATTGATTCATGCATGAGTGCATGCTCATCTTTTGGAATTGTGTAATCTTCTCTCTCCAACTAAGAGAGCCCATGTTTCCATCTGCATCCTTATTGCCTTCTGCAAAGTGTCACAAGTCTTTTTCCAATTTCCTCTTGATTGCTGACTTCTTTTTGTATTTTACTTCTAGGTTTCTTCAAGATTGATTCTGATTTCGGTTTATCTTGCAGCTGTTACTTATGTAATAACTTCCACATGAATTGTTACCAGGGTTTGTTGATGTACTTCATCCTTTCATGTGTATTGACTGACTTGTAGTCATTGTGATAGAAATCCTTATATTGTTGTTCTTCCATAGGTATAGTTTCTCTTTGAACATATTACTTTCTAGGAAATATATATGAAAAACATGGTATGTACAAGAATTATAAAGAGTATTATTACCTTGTCTTAGAAGAAGAAGTCTATTTTGTTCTGCTTGGCTTTCTTTGAGGGTTCCCTTTCTTCGACAACTAATGCTTCATGTGTTTCCTTCCTTTTCTTTAAATCGGGACAATGATTCTTGTAGTGACCATACTTTCAACAATTGAGCATTGTATTCTTGACATATCTTTCTCTTGATTTGGTTTCTTCCTGGATCCAAACTTATTTTTATTCTTGAAATCCATGAACCTTGTTGTGAAGGATTGATCATTGTACTTATTTTAGGGTTTCTCTTTTGCACTGATTCTTGATTCTTCTTGTGCACAACAAGTCCAAAGTTCTTCAAATGTAGGATACTCCTTCCTTGTGTTCATGCTTGCGAAAAATGCATCCCATGTCTTGGGAAGACCATTGAGTACTATTTTACCTATTCTTTCTCCAAAATGATCTCTTCAATAGCTTGTAGTTGATCTCTTAACTGAGAGATTATCACAAAGTATGTTGTTATGCTGTCATCATCATTCATATTCATGTCACAGAGCTCATTCTTCAGACTCATTACTTGTCCAATGTTTCTGACTGAGAAGAGGTTTGATAGGGCATCATACATCTTCTTAGATGAGTCAAGATGGGAGATGTACGGTATCAAGTGGTCTTTTATAGAGTCCACTATGATACTCATGGCATTGATGTCACTATATTTGAACTTCTCCATAACTTCAACGTTCTGCGGTTCCTTCTCTTTTCCTTCTTCAAACTCTGGTTCCACAATCTTTCCTTTCACGATATCCAACACTTTGTTCTTGGAAAGGATGAGATCAATCCTTGTATTCCATGCTCTGAAGTTAGAAGCACCTTCTAACTTGTTTTCTGACTTCATAGAATAATTCATATCTGCTTTGACTTGGTCAACCCTAGATTTGACCAAAAACTCAAACTTGGCGTCTTAACTTGCTGAGAGTACCAGGAGATGCGCTAGGCTAGGGCACACTAGTCTGTCCAGAAATTAGATCAATCCCTTCACTTAAGGTTCCTCAACAAGAGGGTTAGGGTTTATGCAATTGCACCTGCTAGTAACCCTAGCGACAATGCTTTAGTAACTTCTCCTGCTAGAAACCCTAGCGACAATTCTTCAACGAGCTTAGTATCCTTATGGATATGCTCACTTCCAGTGGTTAGACTGAATGAAGGAGGTGTGGGCCCATAACCTGTTAGAATATGATGGATGTGCTCATTTAACCATAGACAATATCACTATTGTCACCCAACCATAGGCCGAAGCCACCCCAGAGCACCTTAACCTTGTCAAAGAATCATTCTGGAAGAAAAACCTAGGCTAGATAGCCAAACAAGATAATGCACCTCTCTCCAAGGATAGTGCACCAAACAAGAGTAACAAGAGCTGATCAGAGAGTCCAAACCATAACCAAGAGAGATTCCAAGCCAAAACCAAAATCTGCTAGCTGGAGCAGCTACAATGACAGATCTCCTCCAAACTTGTGCACAAACTGGCCAATTGTAGTGTGCACAAGTGTTTCTTCTGTAGTTCTGAGAATGCCTGCCAGAATGAAGACTGGCCTCCTGTATTTATACTAAAACTGACAAACTGCCTGGGCCGACTTCTCATTCTGGGTGCCTATTTACTTAGTATTTAATATTTCCTTTAGCCGACTTCTTCTCTTGGAGGCTAATAACCTAATACAAATTATCTTCTCAAGACGAATTGTCTTCTAGGGTTATTAGCCAACTAATTAGGGTTTCTTCTTGCTTCCCAGAATATTCTATTCTCGTCAGGTTTACACATGGAGGTAAATAACTCCAGCAACTACCATAATATCAACAGGAACAACTCTTACCAAATATATTATGATTTTTTTGTTAGTAGATATCACATTATGGAAAGTTTTAAGTATAAGATAGAACATGATTCTTATTATAAGGATGTCCAGCTAACCTAACCACAATTTCTTATTTTCCTATTGAACTTACAAACATACCTCCCATGATTCACCTTGTCACCAATAATATTCAAGAACCACAAAATAGCCACATAGAACTTCATGAGGGATACAATGCCTCTATTAACCCATGAGACTAGAAACCATTATATTTTGTAGACATGCTCCCAAATGCATTTAGAGATCATGTAGAAAAAATAAGGATATACTTGCAATCTATAGATTACATATCCACTAATTCCATTGATTGATCACTTGTTGGTTTGTCACCTATATTCAATGAATACAACACAAAGAGACTCTTTTCTATGGTCTTCTAATGCAATATTTGGAAGAAATTGATATATTTATATCAAAATTAGTTATTTAGAAATCATTCAGGAAGGCCATTTCTAGAAAAGATGTAGACAACCTTCAAGTTGGGGCCAAAGTAGATATGCTTATATAGGAAACAACTTATGTATGGGTGATTTTTGGATTTGGGATGTACTAATATTGGTGTACATGTGTCTTGATTCATAATGCAATATATCATGCATTTAAAAAAATTAAAGTTTAAATGTTTGGACGTTAGAGTAAAAATATTGGATCCTTTCCTTGGATGCCCTTCTATCCACCATTATTTAATGATTTAATTGATATTTGGATGTGATATCCACATATTTTCAAACTTAAAGAGGTCATTTGTAACCCATTTTGAGTAGTATATAATGATTTCAATAATTCTTCATATTCTATCTTTTCTTTTTGAGGTTGCTCGGGGTGATTCTTGGCTCCAATTCCTTTTTTCTAGCTTTCCAGCCATGGGAAAATAGTGTAGAATGTGATATTGCAGAGTAGGTATCTTCTACCACCTTCTTATAGTGCCTTAAACTCTTTCTCATGAATTTAATATATACTTTTATGAAATGTTGGCAAGAGTGCACCATTGAGACCACTTTGAGATCAAATGCTAACGGAGTAACCAAACAACCAACCTAAAAAATCACCAAACAATATGGGATCGAATTTTGTTTTGTTTTCTTCCAAGCTTATAGTTGATATGGTGGAATCAATAACAGATTTAGTGTCTCTAGCTTGAGAGAGAGAAGCATATGTTAGCCTTGTAGTCTAGAGTGTTATGAGCCAGGGGAATTTTATGAGCGAAAAGAAGAGGAAAATTGTGAAGGGATACATCGGGCCTCTCTTGCCAACCACTGAACATGAAATTATTGAATCCGACAGGATAGCTAGGTAGGGGGCGTTACGTCGATATTCACAATTGAAAGTAGGAGAATCGAATGAAACCAAAGAGAAACCCAATATTGCAATAACATACTAACAAGTGCACAGTACACTATAGAGAGAGAAAAATACCCAACCACAAATGCTCCACATAAGAGATGCACAAATTATCATAAAATAATGAAATGCTAATCACAAAAGAATGTCAAAAATATAGGTGCCTTTAGGCATAAAACACTTAAGAGAGATTAAGAAGATCACAAGAGGATGATGTACAAATGAGAGTTGTCGTGTATCCCAATAGATCCGTCCTTATTTAAACATACGAGGACATAACTATTTTTGTTGAGAGGTGCAGAAAGGGGTTTCACCAAATACATTGATAAACCTTTGCTTTGAAGGGTAGAAATTTGATCCACCCAAGTACGATAATTATCCCCATTCAATTAGGGAAACATCCACTTTGAATTTTTTAGGCTTAGAAATAACAAGATGAAGCCTTCTATGAAAGAAATAAGTCTCTAATATTTATCCTTTATAAGACCAAAGGGTAAAAACATTAGGTAACCTTAGGGTTGGCCTTGAAGAATAAAGGTCTTTCACTCGAATAATAGAGAGGTTATGATGTTAATAAAGTTGTCCATAACAAACGATAAGTTTCTACAAGTCCAATATGCAGAGGATTCTTTCATAGTTTGGACAAGGCTAAAGTAGATGAATGTAACTTACACTAAAGGTTAGAGATTTTTACCTTAAGAGTCTATATTGTTTCTAATGAACATGGAAGAGGGTGATTCAATCCCAAACAACTTGTTGAAATTGAAAAGGCATCCATGGTCAATTGTTAACAATTGTTAGAGATGTAGATAAGATAAGATAATGTTATTAATGTCCAACAAATGACCACAAAAGTAGGTCAATGGGACTAAAATATACATCCAATGTGGGAGCGTAGAAGAAACTCCTAGATAATGTTGAAAGCTAGAAAGAGAAAGAAAAAGTACATAGTACAAAGGAGGAAGATTTGGTAGTGATTTCCTTGAAGAGTTTATCTCCTTTTGAAAATTTTGTTGAAACTTTAAATGTCACCAAGGAGATTACTAACATTACATTTAAGTTGTGTAGACGATTATTAAAAAAGGACAGATCCAATAAATAATTTATAAGCAATAGAAAATCATCAAAAAGTGCCTTTACACAACAAAAGTTGTTTCTATAGTGAAGTAGAGAATATTTAGGACAACAACGAGAATTCAATTTGGTTGGGGAGTAGCAAAATAAATGCAAAGAGTGATGAAGTCCAACTAAAAGAGGTGCAATCACAATAGACAGGTTGAACTCTTTACATGTAAAAATTAATGGAAGCTAGTAGGAAACAATGAAACAATAATGCTCTATGTAATTTATAGAAGGTTAGAAAAAATGTTAGTCATTAAGCACACACAAATTGTTTCACATTAATACTAGAACTCTATGAAAGAAAAGATAAATCAAAAGGCTAAATTAATCTAAAATTATAGTTAAAATGCTCTATTCTTTAATCAATATTTCTGAATAGTCTATCATAATCAATATTTTATGAACTTGGATATGCATAAGCATTGTTCTATCAAGCTGTAACACTAATTAGTACAATGGTTCTACTTCATTACTAGTATCCTATTGGTATCACAGTAAGCTCATAATGATTACCATAGTGTTACTCTTTCACACTTGTATTATCTAGCACACGCTAATTAATCTAGGAGTCAAGCATGCAAACAAAGCTTCTCACAAAGAAGCACTAGTTGGTGATGGAATCCAACATCGCAGGATTTATGCGCGAAGGGGATGAGTTTCGATGGGTGGGAAAGTTACGTTGACAACCTGCTTAACGAACTAACGCCCTAGTGCAAGTTACCTCATCGAGTAGTGGGAAACCCTCCAAGGAGTCTGAGTGAGTCTAGCCAATGTCGATCCTAGGTACAACACCACCTTCCCTGCGTTGTTACCTTGGGTAGGAAGTCTAAAAATTTATGGCCTCTATGGTACTACCTACTATACCAAAGCAGAGGGGGGACAATCGGTGATCGACACCACGACCAACAAAGCAGGGTTGATTACTCTGTTGGCCCCAATGCGATCTCGTGCTTGACCCTTGTGTTAGAAGGGATTCCCAAAGTCAGTGATATAGCAACTGGATTTCACTCCCTAACTCAAATCTTTATGTTTGTTTAGCAGTTTTGGAAATTTATTCTCAAAATCCTATTCCAAAGCTCTACACCTAAGCTAAGATGGGTATGAAGAGCCCTAGAAAAGTTGCTAGATAAATTTTAATTAGCGCTTGATGTTAGGCTGTTGTTACTCAAAGGAGTGGTCATGAAACTGATGGCATTTCGACTCAACTCTTTAAACCATGCAAGAGGAAAATGAAATACAATAATTTCAACTTCGATGAAAGCTAGATATGGGAAGGAGAAAGAGGTTTTAAGCAAATAAATAATTTCTTGATAGATTACTATGTGTGCACTGCTAATGACAAAAAATATATTGAGTTAATTATCCATATAAATGGAAGCAAAATGCCTAAATTTTAAAACTACCATGCAAATGTCATAGTTCACTTAGTACACCTATACAACATTGAATCAAATGTCATCATTTCTAACATAGTAAACTTTTATGATTATAGAGACCACCATACACATATTAAATATTCATAAGGTTCATGAGGGCTTCACCTTGTTGACCAATATCTTATCACGCAATTCATTCATAAAGGGCCTTTTTTAATTATGAAACCACATGTTGTGAATAAATGTGTTCACATCAAACACTGAAAAGAATAATGTAATAAAGAAAAAATTATACAAATACTTGTTTCATAAGAGGAATGTCACATAAGGATTTCAAATTTTTATGTTCTCTGCAAATTCTTAACCTTGCCAAGACATAAGAGGTGTAAACATGGTGATCTTAGTACCCAAGAAATCTATGTTACTACAAAACAAAGGTTAACAAATTTCCTTATGTGGGGAAGGGATAGTGACAACAATTACCATGAGAGCACAACATTCAAGCAAAGGTGAAAGAGAGAGGAGAAAAGAGGTGAGAGGATACCACACTAGGGTTGAACTAGTGAAGGAAAGATAGGTGAGAGGAAACAACTATTATGAGGGAAGGTGAAATTTGGAAATGCTAGCCTACAACTAGTGAGGGCATTAGAGGTGGAATTATCATGAGGTGACATGAATGAAGACATGAAGTGATGATGTTAAAAGAAACCATCAAAGGAATTGATGATGACGAGGTGATATTATCAATATTTTGAAAAGGAACCATTGAAGACACTAATATTAATTGTAAGGTGACATTAGTGAGGGCATGTGCCATTGATTCTAGCTAAAAGGCACCTTTGAAGGCATGAGGTGAATATGTTGTTGGTTGTGGAGCCTGATTATCTTCCTGATTCAGAGGTCCTTGCTTTCAGCCGTGTTTATACCCCATGAAGAATTTACACCCCAGAAGTATGTACACTCCTCCACGCGGGGGAGTGCAGAGGGGGGTACCCCCTCTACGGGATCTGGGGGCGAAGCCCCCGAAGGAAAATTTGCCTTGTAAATGTATATTGTAATTTCATTGTAAATTTGGACTGTTCATTATAAGGTCGTAGATCTAACGGTAGAAATTATGTTAGGGTTCTTTTCCCTAGAAGGAAAGCCTCTTTTGTGAGGTAAATGTATTGTGGATTTGGATTATTGGGAATATTGTATTATGAGAGAGGAGACTGTGAGAAAAAGAAGAGGAAGTTACAACAGGTTTGTTGTAGGTTGTATCCCTTCATATGATGGATAATAATAAAGGAAGGACCTGACAATTTCTCTGGTGGACGTAGCCCACACTAGGTGAACCACATAAATTTGTGTTTCTATTGTATGGTGTATCTTCTGTGTTTTATTTTCGTATTTGTTTTATTTTATTGCTCCATGGTCCTGTTTTTCTAACAACTGGTATCAAAGTGAAAGGTAACTCGCATGAAAAGAGGGTTACTAGTTCGAGTGGGAGCAATGTTGGAAGATGGAAAGTTTAGGGTCGAGAAATTTAACAGCCAAAACTACCAGTTATGGAAGATGCAGATGGAAGATTATTTATATCAGAAGCATCTATTCCTACCATTGGGTGGAGTATCAAAGAAGTTGATGGCCATGAAGGACGAAGAATGAGAGATTCTTTACAGAAAGGCTCTAGGAACGATACGACTGATCTTGGCAGAGTCGATGGCTTTCAATATTTCTAAAGAAAAGACAACGAAGGATCTAATGGACGCGTTGGCTAAACTGTATGAAAAACCCTCGGCGTCCAATAAGGTATTTCTAATGAAGATATTATTTAATATGAATATGTCAAAAGGTGGGTCAGTTGCAGATCATTTAAATGAATTTAATACGGTTACTAATCAACTAAGTTATGTAAAAGTGGAGTTTGATGATGAGGTTAGGGCTCTTCTAATCTTGTGCTCATTGCCAGAAAGCTGGAACGGCTTGGTCGTGGCTGTAAGTAACTCTGTCTCTGATTCAAATACTTTAAAATTTGATGATGTTGTTGGTGTTATCCTTAGTGAGGAAATGCGACGGAAAAGCACAGGTGAGACATCAGGTAATGCGTTAAACATGGACCCCGGATGGGGTGACACGCGGCGACCCCTTTCCACATGGCTTAGCATCAAGCCACAACTTAAATATTGTAGGTCGCTCCCCATACCTTCCACATTTACGATGGTAGCTGACCATTACAACCGCTATACAGAGGAGGGACTTCTCCCTCCCGCGAACACACTCGCACAACCAACATTCAATATGACAGGGTTAATAGGAAGCCATGTGATGCCATCATTTGGAAATTCGAAAGTTGGAGAGCCTGGATAGAGCTAGTTCACTCTCGTTTTGGACCTCGCCATCGGTTGGGAGCTCTGGTGCAGTTCTGGTTCATTCTCGTTTTGTTTCATTCTCTCTGTATCTCTATCCACCCCTCATCAGCAATGACAAGGAAGCGAGGCAGGCCTTGTCGAGGCTCGGCTTGGTACACCCACAAAGAGCAGAGGCAAAGAAGGAAGAACCTGGAGTGCGCTCTGTCAATGGTGACTTCCATCCTCCGGTAGAGAGCACGATTCGACCAATTGGCACTCCATGCCATTATCACTGAGCCTGGGACAAAATGTAGCACACACACCATGGAAATTGAGACTGGAAGCTGTCTGAAGGGAGGCGTTGCGGACGAGTTTCCAACCTGTTATGTTGAAGAAACGTCGTACCTGGAGGATTTAGCGACCACCCTGGAACCCCAAGACATGATGCCTGAAATATAGGTTGGAAGCGGTCTGAAGGGAGAGTCGACATATGGATTCCCAATTTGTTTTGTTGAAGAGATACCATGGACGGGTGACTACAGCCCCACCAGCCATGCTGAGAAGGAAACGAGCGAGGATGAGGCTCGGGACAATGCCTGCACAGAAATGAATGTGGACGAGACCAGAGTAGGGATGAATGTGGACGCGGCCAGAGCAGGACTGAACATGATTGAGGCCAGAGCAGGGATGAACGTGGAAGTGGGGAATGAAACCTTCAACGAGGCAGGAAATAATGATTTGCATGGTCCACTCCTCCGTGCAGAGCATCTGGCTCTAGTGTTCAAACTCCGAGGCCACATGGCAGACCAGGAGCACAGAGCCCTCCTCATGGGACAACGTCTGGTCTTTCTCCTTGATGTGTACTCCAATTCTCCAGCAAAGAGGAAATGTCCAATGTGCGCGCAGCCGTTTTCCATCCCAGCCAGATCCACGTGGCAGAAAGGCAATGGAAATAGGTCACCGGGTATCTGATCTCTCCTATGCTAGTTTGGTTTCTATTTCATCATGCTGTTGCTAAATGTAAACTTGAACTATGGTCATCTGTCCTGGTTTCCTTCGGGTAGGACAGAGGGAAAAACAGTTTTTAGCTTATCTTCCTAAACTCATTTCACTCCAAACTATGTTGGTTTCCGGTAAAACGAAAACATTTTTGGTGGCTCAGGACGACTATATCTCTGTGTATTTTGTCAATGTTTCTCTGTTAACTTAATATAGCAGGTACTATCTTTTTTACTTAAAAAATAAAATAAAAAATGCGTTGAACATGGAGAACAGGGGAAGACAAAAGGATAGAGGAAAGGGCCCAGGGAACCGCGAGAATTCTAGGAAGGGAAGATCCAAATCCAGACTTGGAAAGATAGAGTGCTGGAATTGTGGGAAGAAAGGACATTTGAAGGAAGACTGCAGAGCTCCAAAGAAACAAAGAGATGGACAACATGAGATAAATTATGAAGCAAATGTAACAAGTGATGTGTTACAAGATTCTTTGATTCTTTCTGTAGATAATATTTCTGAGTCTTGGGTATTAGATTTAGGGGCTTCATTTCATGCCACACCCCATAGGAAACATTTTCTATATTATGTTCAAGGTGATTTTTGATAGGTTCATTTGGGTGATGATGCGCCATGCAAAATTGTTGGAATGAGAAAGGTAAAAATAAAGCAACGCAATGGAAACCAATGGTTGTTGAAAGAGGTAACACATGTTCCAGATTTAAGGAAAAATCTAATTTCAACAGGGAATTTGGCAAGTGAAAGTTGTGTATCCATATTTATAGATAAGACGTGGAAGGTCATCAAAGGATCATTGGTGATAGCAAAAGGAGAGAAGGTAGGTACATTGTATTTATGTACTGGTAATACTAACTCTTCTATCTCTGTAGCTTCTACAGGAGTGGATACAACACTGTGGCATCATAGGCTAGGACACATGAGTGAGAAGGGTATG
>SNQJ01S0183744.1:0-13219 GCA_010110895.2 Picea sitchensis | reverse complement strand
GTGGCTGGAAGGTTTGGACCTTTTAAACTAGTCTGGATATTTTAGATGACTGTGTGCAAAAGGAATCTTCGTGCTTTGTTGCAACCTTGTCGACCTGCTTCTGTTGGATAGAAGGTGTTTTGGCCGAAGCTGTGGTTGCTGCAGTATCCTTTTGTTCACCCTTTGAACAGATTGTGGAGAAGATGAATTTTGTAGTATGAGATACTACCTTGCGGAAATCTTTAGGTGGGGCAGTAGTTGGAACTACCTCTGGTATCCTGTAGAGATGACCCCCCAGAGTAATAATGACACTACGGGGTCCAGACTCATAGATAGAAAGGCGTTTCCACATATATGGCTGGCCCAAGAGAACATCACAGACATCTAGTGGGGAACATCACATAATACCTCATCCTCGAAGGGTTGGATGCCGTATGACAATCGACACTGTTGGCTGACACGAAGATCTCATCCTTGGTGAAGCCACCCAATGCTGTATGGTTGCGGGTGTGGTGTTGTCGACAATCCCAACTATTTGATGACCTCTACTGAGATGAGGTTCTTCTGGCTTCCACTATCAACAATAAAATGCAGCAGGGTCCCCTTCACCCACATCTGTGAATGAAAATGGTGCTCCCCCTCTTCTGGATCTGTTGGTTCTTCTGGTTGAATTGTTGCGGCCATGACAATAGCAGTGGGGTCTGCGTCGATGATCTGTATTTTACCAGTATTTTCATAATCAGATTATGAATCAGGGTTCGGCTCCTTGTCTTTGATATTGACCACCAATGATTGTTTTGAGTGACATTTGTCGGTGTTGTGTCAGGGGATTTACTGGAAATCGCACCATTTTCCGGTGTCCTCCTTTGTCTTCCCGTGACCCTTCTTTTCCTGTGGCTTGGACTGGTTTTTGGGAGACTGTTTGTTAGGGTTGTCTTTGTCATACTTTAGTTGTTGTGGATTTGCAGACCTGAACTCCTATTTGTTCTGGTGCTTAAATTTCTGCCCGATTTTAACAGCATATCGATAGGTAGCACTGAGTGATGAGATGTCTAGAAAATCCATTTCAATTTGGATGTATCTGTGTAGAGCCCCATGGTATTTCAGAACCAAATGTCGTTCAAATTCTTTGATACCCAACTTGGTGCACAAGGTATGGA
This sequence comes from Picea sitchensis, assembly GCA_010110895.2. NCBI lineage: Eukaryota > Viridiplantae > Streptophyta > Pinopsida > Pinales > Pinaceae > Picea > Picea sitchensis. Next base: position 12,080 of record SNQJ01S0183744.1, on the reverse strand, counting down.
AGCTATTGGTGAACTCTGGAATTGATTGGCCCTTCTCTTGCCATAGTTTGGTCCATCTCATGTACTGGTCCTCATAGTTGCCAACAGGTAGTACTGTTCCTTTACCACATCCACAAAAATTTCCCAAGTGGGCTCGACCCCATATATTCCAGAATCTTCTGTGGAACTCTACTCCCAGTAAGTTTCCCACCAATGTTTGACATGGGGGAGAGCCTTAAGGAGTGCCCCACCAACAAGCCTGACAATGTAGAGCCTTAAGGAGTGCGAAGGTGATCTTTCCTTGTCTGAAAAATTGCGAATAGAGAAATAAACTTCTAGCGCAGATTTAACTATTTATCTAGGGCATCTACATCTATTTGACCTTCAAATACGAGAATATCAAAATTAACTTTGTACATTGAAAGGCGAGGTGCCTCCAAAGGGTCGCTTGATGAAGATGCGCCTGATGCTATCAGCAGACGTTGAAGGATGTGGGAAAATTCTCCATCATTTCGTCCCTCTGTCGCGTGAGATGCTCACAATAGACTGATAGGATCGTCTGCTCCATCGTTTTTATTTTCTTCCACCATTGAGGGTTTCTTGGTATGTGAGAGAAATTTCTCCTCGAGAGAGACAAGCTCGAGACCCAACTTGTTATACCTTGACCCTGCCGGGGACATGCACTGAAAACGATTAAGAGCAGCCTGCCCTGATAAATTAACTTGATCCGGATTATTTCGACACGAAATGAGAGTTGAGATATATAAATAAATGCACAGAGATATTGCATATATTCAATAATATAATAGAAATGCATAATAGATGCAACCATAAACATAGATATACAGTAATACACGATTTCTATTAATCAGAGAAATGTACAGAGACTAAAAAAATACAGAGTGAAAGACTTGCTAAAATGGTGGCAGCTTATCTCTGAGAAGAGATGTGACCGCTACTCGCATTCACAAGAAGATGATTACAATGAGGCTTTGAAGGCCCTTTTACAATAAATGGGAATGCCAAAAGTCCTAGACATCCAAAAACCTAACCCTAGGAGATGAAGCGCCAAAAGTCATGTGGGTCCCGTTTGGGTAAGTGAGTACATCAACTTCCCGGGGTCGTAACTTTTGCATACGATCTCCGTTTTAGGCGTGTGATAGCTCATTGGAAAGGTATTGTCGAGGAGATTCATTTTCAGGGCTCAATCATGCCTTCAAATATCATTGAGAAACTCTATCTCGAAAAACCTTCATTTGGACCTTCAAAATGGCCCCGGAAGTTAAAACCTGCTAAAAATAGTAAATTGCCAAAATGGCCAGAAAACTATTTTGAGCCATTTGCAAAAGGTGGGTGGCCACTGATATCCACCTGAATCATTCACTGATCACTCTCCTTTAGCTGACTGGGTTTTTCCTATGATATCATAGGTTTCATGCTAGCAATTCTTCCCCCTTCTCACCATCATAGAGCCTGCTTACATAGGTTAAGAGAGGCTTAACCTCTTAAGGTATATTTAGGGTAAGTTGAGAAATTCCCTACTTAGATCAAGGATCTTCTGATTGAACCAATAATTTGAATGCAGCTGCCTTCCAAACTTGAAATATCTTTCCCTTATTCTCCTCAACGGGCCAACCATTGCCCAGATTAGATAGCGCTCCCTCAAAAGGGGCATCAGGGCACTATAGCGCTTCATAGGAAGCTTAAGAGGAGTGCCAGCACTCCAAAGATGGATAGCTCTCCTTCAGAGGGGCAGTAGGGCGTTATAACACTCCCTAAGACCTTATAGGGGAGTGCCAGCACTCCTAAGGCAGATACAGAGGAGCGCTCACCTTCAAAACCTTTGTTTAAGAGCTCTTTTCAGGTGATAAGAGTTCCTTGACTTCAGTTAATAATTCTCCCTTCCCCAAATCCAGTGTCTGAGCTATTCTAGATGTCTCCTTGGTGTCATCATCATGGAAGTATGCTTTTTTTGATGTTTGCAACACTTGTGAATGACATGCGACACTTGCAACAGTTGAGAGGATCATGCGACACTTACGACACTTATCGAAGTGAGCAATATTGAGGTGTAACAAATTGCCCCCCAAAGTATGAAGTTAGAAGATGCGAACTGATAACTGAAATAATTTGTAGACTTTCAAGCAAGGGTATAGACTCGAAGAACCTGACGGAAGTTGCACACAAACATCCAACAAATATCAGGACATATTTCAAAACCCAAGGTAGGCATACCTATGCTTGGGTGATCAAGGCTTGCAAGATATGGCCGCCATAAAATACACTGCGGATCCATAATTGTATTGATAAAAAGGTATATCCACCGAGAATACAATGTGGATCTATACTCTAATGACCTGGACTGATCGTAGCCACGAAGAATACATAGTGGATCTACGAGGTGACAAGACATAGCCACAACCAATACAAAGTGGATCTATGTAACAGTGTATGCATCATTCATCCAAGAGAAACTCCTTCGCAACCTGGGAAAATTATATATCAAAGTGATCACTCAGCCTAGGGTCTTCTTACCAATCCCAATGTGGTACGTTTCTAACCATGTGAATAGATGTCTTGATGTCGAACATGGCAGAAACCACCTGATTACTGGTCAATGGTGTGAATCGTTAACAAGTGCAGGGGAGATCACCATTAATGTCAATGATTCCCAAGGTGCCCTAGTACATTCCAACGAATATGAATGGATGAGCTGGAGTCAAACATCCATGGAATCATCCGATCAGAGGTCAATGATGTAAACCTATTGTCGAATGTGAGGAGGCCTGCCATTCAGGCATGCAGGTCCCAAAGTACTAACTGGTTTCTAAGCCTAATTCTCGGATAATGTGTTGAGGTCGACAGGAATAGGCTCGTCGAAAGAGGGCCTTGATGTATCCCCCATCAATGACATGAAACAGACATAGAGATGTAATTGGTAGATCAAATGGACATGGACTAACACAGGTTCTGAGGCAAGATATTTGGGATGGCTGACTCTAGAGGCAGATATTTCCCTTAAACATTGAGGCATAACAACAGAAACATGACATGGACCAAAACTTGATGATGTAGTGTATGTTGTGACTTACGTCAGGTGACCCAAAGGAGTGAAAAAAACTCAAAGGATTGGCTCAGTGCAGAGGTTGAGCGGGTTATAATGCGTGCAAAAAACAAAGTGTCGTGTTCAAGGGCGACTCTAAGAATTAGTTGATAATGTTATCAATAGACTTCTTTTCTTGCTTCATCCAATTTTTCCCCCATCCATATAGACAAGTACCTCTTTTTGATTTAACTAGCTCGAGGAGGATAACACATGCTCGATATAACTCACCTTTGGTAAGTTCCTCTTCCTTTGTTTAATGAACTTGAAGAAGTAAGGGTTCAATCCTGTATGGGCCTGTCGATGTGTGCTTTAACGAGTCCAAAGACAGAAAACTCGAAGGTTTTTCAGAATTATAGAGTTTGGAAAAGCACTTAAAAGAGAACTCTCTCAGTTCCTTTTTCGTAAAGTAGTCTGACGAGACCAAAAAAGAGATAAACTATCGCTCGAAAGACACCCTTTCGAACCTTTTAACGAGTGTGAAAGGAAGCAAGGTCACTCGATGATCTTTTCATATTTAGAGAGTCTGAAAAGAGTTTAAATATGACTCCAGGGGGTTCCTTTTTCATGTGTCCATGCGGTTCCAAAAAAAAGATAAAAGTCTACCCGAATGCATTCTCATGTATTTACGAGCACGAGAAAGAACAAAGACTAAGCTCGGTATACCCCTAGCATGAAATCTAGTGGCTTAACTCCAGAATGATCGTCAAAGGCTAGAGACATGCCCCCTAAGCTTCAATTCATTCATCGAATTTGAGGTTGTCACCAATTTCTGTGCTAGATAGAGAAAAAGGATACATGTGGATGAAATGAAGGTTCAAAAATGAGACCTAATGAAAGACTCGAATCGACATCTACGAGATCTGGTGAAAGACTCAACTTGAAGGGAGAGGTGATTGTTTCATTTTTTAACGATCTTGACACAGGAAAAGAACTATGCTCAAGGTTCCAGGTTCGATCCCCAGATCGTTGTTTGATTTTTTAACGAGCTTTCTACAGAGAAGAAAACTATGCTCAGTACCTATGTTTCATTTTTTAACGAGCTTTCCATAGAGAAGAGAAACTATGCTCGTGACCTCTATTTCATTTTTTAATGAGCTTGCTACAGAGAAGAGAAACTATGCTCGTGGTTGCGTCTGGATCAGGGCTTCCAAGAGGATAATACTCTGGAAGGGTACCATGCCAAGGGACAAAGCTCAGTCATGGCTTCCAAGAGATCTTCGCTGGATGTAAGATAATCACTCGAGAAGGAGCACATGTCGAGGGTCATGATAGGAATAAGGAGACCAGGCTCCAATAATCCTACTGAAGAAATCACCATGTCCACTAACGGATCCAAATTGTCGAAAGTTGAGGTCATGGGAGACAACGCCACATAATTGACATGCGGATGGGCTGATACTGTCTGCATATAAGAACCACTAAGGGAGGTTCCCAGTAAGGGCCAATGAATGAAATTTGATCAATAGTCATAATTCTTCCATCGTGAGGGAAAGATATCACACGAAAAAGGGTGGATACAAGAGCTTTCATAGCATAGACATAATCTCACCCAAGGAGTAAAGTGAAATATAAGGGGTCTCGGACTACCATGACATCAATAAAGACAGTTTTCCCTCCCAAACTTACAAGAAACTGAGGAAGGATCCGTAAAGGTTGACTAGTTCTTCTATTAAAAGCTAACAGATTCTGTGTAACCAGTGCAAGCTGCGGACAACCCAAAGCGTACCAAGCAACAGAAGACAAAATACTAACAGATGCACCTTCATCTATCAACGTTTGAGGAACGTCCTGACCACAAACCTATACTATAATCTGAAAAGGAATGTGAGAGGGAAGACGAGGTCTAGTTAGCGCACCCCAATCAATAAGTATGGCCTCATTATTTGGATAGGGTTTCGCAGGAGAAGGGGGAATGCCCCTGGGTACGATAGAGTCTGTATCAACGAGAAAAACATGGGTAGTATCAGGTTTACTCTCTAGAAGGAGAGTAGGATCGACCGATGATTGGATTGGATCAACCAATGGTGGACCTGGATAGACCATTTTGGCACTCTCCAAAGGAAGAGTGGGATTGACCGATGATGGAATCGGATCAACCACTTTAACATTCCTCAATGGAGGAATGGGATCGACCGATGGCGAAACCAAATCGACCACGTTGACACTCTTCAGAGGAAGAGTGGGACTGACTGAGGAAGGGACTAGATTAGTCACTTTGACATTCATTAATGGAGGAATGGGATCGACCGATGGAGAAACTGGATCGACCACTTTGGAACTCTTAAGAGGAAGAGTGGGACTGACCAAGGAAGGGACTGCATCAGTCACTTTGACATTCCGCAATGGAGAAATGGGATCGACCGATGGCGAAAACAGATCGACCACTTTAGTGTCACTCTTTTGATGAAGAGTGGGGCTAATTGATGACGGAACTGGATCAGCTACTTGGGTTTGTGGTTCAATCGAGGAGGAAACTAGATTGACCACCTGATCAACTGGATTGACCGGCTCATCAACCAATGATGGGTTGGAGGAAATCTTATGATAACCTTTTGGAAATTGAAGTTTTTCCAAAAGAGAAGAAGCCTCATCCATGTGAGGACAAAGGTGAGAGTAATGATTACCTTTACATAAAATTCAAGGGAACTTGACATTTTTATTCTTCTTACCAACCTTAAAATCACTAGTTGACAGGGTATCATCGACATGACCGATAGAGGCCGATGACCTGGAGGACCACATTTCTAAGACCTGGGTAAGAATGGGGCAATCCCTCATAAAGTGGTCACCTTTAAAAAGGCTGCAAGGGAATTTGGGTTTTGGATTCTTCATTTTAATCCTGTTGACCTCATCAACACTCCCAGTACTATTAACAGTAACCAGTCTCTTAGAGGCAACATCTGATGTTGTTGGGGTCTTGGTCCTTTTCGGGCTCTTCTTCTTCTTCTCTTTCCATTTCTTCTTCTTCTGATCAACCTGGCTACTTGCTTTAGAACTTTCACTAGGCAAAGAAGGAGAAATGGAAGGAGACTTAATGGGCGAAGAAGGAAAAAAGTCAACATGAGGTTGATGTGTGGGTGGTGTATTAACATCTAAAGTATTAGGTGCAACTGAAACATTGGGAGGATTCGGGATCACCGGAAAGGGGAACAACCAAACTGGTAATCCAATAGTGAGTCCTGGAAGACTCAGTGTGGCAACATATGGAGGACCAAAGTTTCTAAACGAAGGAAAGGTATAAGGTTCCCCAGGAGAAGGGGTTCCTCCATTGGTACTCCTAGAATTCAATGCCATTAACACTGACTCGACCTAAGGTCCACTAAGTAAAACAAACAACACATGCTACGAATCTGGGAAGCAATCAATCAAACAAACCTTCCTACGATGAAACCACTAGTTGGTGATGAAATCCAACGTCGCAAGATCAAAATAGGAAGGGGCAGGGATAGAGCGGGTGGATCAGTTACGTTGGTGACCTGGTTAACAGACTTACGCCTTGGTGCAAGCTTCCACGCAGTAATTGTGGATTTACCCTCCAAGGAGCCCGAGTGAGTTTGACCAACGTCTGTTCCAGGTACAGTGAGACTTCCCTTCACCGTCACCTTGTGTGAGACCCTAAATATTATGGCTACTAAGGTCACCACCTCATTGTCATCCCCTGGGCGGGTACATTCGACAGTCCAATCGGAACGTATGGGTAGGATAACAAGTCTGAAATCAACTTGAAAGGCTCCCACACATAATCGTGGGTATACCTTCCAGTGACCCCCAATATACGATCTGACCACTACAAACAGTTGGGCCATGGAGGGATAATCTCCGTAACTCACTCGAATGCGACCTCGTGCATAACCACTGTGTGAGAGGGGATCCCAGGCAAACTAACATGACAATTGGATTTAACTCTCCCTACCACAAGATAGTAAGTTTGTTTGATATCTTTGGAAAGTTATCCTTTCAACCTATTCCAAATCCCTACACCTTAAACTAATGTAGGTTTTCTAACAAAGATGTAAAAAGTCTGATAAATTTCAGTTAAGCGTTGATTTTAATGGCTGTTGTTTACTCAGAGGGTGTACGAAAGTGAAACTGATGGAATGATGACTCAATTCCCAAAATATGCATGAAATATGATAAGCAATCATTTCTTTTCAATGAATACCTATTTAAGGGAAAGAGGAAAAGTCATTTTCACTATCAAACACTAGATAAGGAATGCCCTCAATCAATTTTGTTCTCAATCAATTCCAATATGATGCTACGACATTTTAGAAATGCAAACTAATGTGCAAACTAATCATTAAGATGTACTTTTTTTGTTTGTATGTAAATGATAATCAATTCAATGCAAAATTTCTCTTGCCGACTACCCTTTCAGATCAAGGAGATTCAGACAAGAAAGCACAGATTTCGCACAAACAACACACCCTTTTGCACTCAAACAAGAGAAATAAAACCAAAAATGCAAAAGGAAAGAGAAAGAAATTGTATTAGATGACCTCAAAGAACCAAATGAGAAGAATTACAGACTTCAAATGTCCTTCACTAGAGTTCCCGCTCAGTCGGATAGGAGAGAAGAAAGAAAGGGATTGATTTCAAGCTCTCAACAACAAAAACTCAAAAATAATGAAGAAGGGCATAAAATATGAACAATAAGGTGTTTACTTCTCAAGAGGAAGCATGTCAAAGGTCAAAGGAAGCATCATTGAATCAAAAAGCAGCTCAGCAAGTGAAGAAACAAGGTCTGGACCTCCAAAAAATGGAAATTTTGAAGAGATTTTGGGAAAACGAGGGATGGTGCTCTAGTATAAGGGCCACCATAGCATTATAAAGCTCTGTCCAGCAGCTTAAGGGAGTCTAGGTGCTCTGCTAACAAGGCAGAGGAGCGCTGAAGTCCTAAAGCTCAAAAAAAGTCCAAAAAACCCAAAATTTCAACGAAATTTTGACAATCAAGCTGAGTGTGATGGAGTGAAGTGTCAATAAGAAAATGAAATCAGATATGAAGGGGTGAACAAGGCCTAATAACACAAAGTGTGAGACAAGGCCTATGAGGAAAAATCAAAACCAAAAATTTCTGATTCGATTCCCCAATGGAGTCTCCAGTTTCTGTTGTAGGAAAAGCTCCCTGTGGACAGGTAGATTGCCTCAAAGAGCTAGACCCTAAACTCTAAGACAGAAAGTGCTTAATGTGGACACTGACTTCCTTTCAAATATATACAAATTAATGCATGAGGAGGAAGGAGAATAGAAGTATCTTTTAATCGACGTTTGTCCCTGCACGCTCCGAGTCGAACTCCAAACTTTCACTCCTCGATGAGTCCTGTAGACAAACAAAGTACAACCAATTCCTACTCTATTGATATTAGCTTGAAAATAGATCTATCTATCAATGATAAGTTCATGTAAAATCAGACACGAACTAGAAAGAAGTAGGCCAAGCATGTCATATTAATGACAATAATGACAGCAGTACTTACAATCGTAGATGCGAATGCGAAAGCTTCGTCAAGTCCCCTTCATCTAACCCTTGCTCGAAAGATCCACGACCTGGATGATGACAACTTCACTGATCACTCTCCTTTAGCTGACTGTGTGTTTCCTATGAGATCATAGATTTCACGCTAGCAATTCTTCCCCCTTCTCACCATCATAGAGCCTGCTTACATAGGTTAAGAGAGGCTTAACCTCTTGAGGTATCTTTAGGGTAAGTTGAGGAATTCCCTCCTTAGATCAAGGATATTTTGATTGAACCAAGAATTTGAATGCAACTGCATTCCAAACTTGAAAGATCTTTCCCTTATTCTCCTCAACGGGCCATCCACTGCCCAGATTAGACAATGCTCCCTCAAAAGGGTCATCAGGGTGCTATAGCGCTCCATAGGAAGCTTAAGGGGAGCACCAACACTCCAAATATGGATAGAGCTCCTTTAGAGGGGCAATAGGGCATTATAACGCTCCCTAAGACCTTATAGGGGAGCACCAGCACTCCTAAGGCAGATACATAGGAACGCTCACCTTCAAAACCTTTGTTTAAGAGCTCCTTTCAAGTGATAAGAGTTCCTTGACTTCAGTTAATCATTCTCCCTTCCCCAAATCAAGTGTCTGAGCTATTCTAGATGTCTCCTTGGTGTCGTCATCATGGCAGTATGTTTTGTTTGATGTTTGTGACACTTGTGAATGACATGCGACACTTGCGACAGTTGAGAGGATCATGCGACACTTACGACACTTATCGAAATGAGCAATATTGAGGTGTAACAAGCCTCCATCTCCATGTTTTTCAAAAGAGATTCCAAACCTACCTTAGTTGAGAACTTTGAAGAGGATAAAACCATTGATTTCCATATGAAAGGATGTAGAGAGAGTTAGATCTATTTAGCAAAGAAAGAAGTTCAACAACCACCTAGAACTGGACTCTTGTTAACTATACCACCATGAAAACAAACTGATCAAAATGTTGAAAAGGATGGTGTCGATATGGAAATCCTACAAAGGATGATAAATAAGTTATCCAACTAAATTTTAGACATGAAAAGGAATGCAAGTGAAGGGGCCTCTAATCAAAGGCTTTACAAACCCTTTTTTAAGAACCACCACCTTATAAGCCCATAGAACCTCCCCTAGAAAATATTAATATTCACTTAGGGGATGTGGCCTCTGACTCTTTCTACAATTATCACCAAGAACACCACTCTAAGAAGGATTGTCCCCAATGGGTGAACGCCATGAATTTAATGGCCAAGTGTTTCTTGCATAGGTGTTCCTTGACAGAGAAACCTAGTGATCAAACAACAAACACTCCAGAAGATGAATTTAATAACCCACTTGTAGAAACACCTATGGTATTGTGGGATATAAATCATGTGATGTATTTTAAGGATGTCACTCAAGAAGAGGAGTTTCCTAGTGAGACTTTATTTGTACAAACCAAAATCAAGGGCCATGTTCCTTGAAGTCAACATATCATAGTTTAGGCCCCTAAAAAACATGATATCTCAACCCCTTTGGCCAAGTCAACTCCCATACTAAACTCTACCCCAAAATTCCCAACACAAGAAACATCAAAAATGGAATATAATGTGGTACAAGATTTAAAGAAAATGAAAGCAAACATTTTTGTTATGGACTTGTGCAGGATCCCTCCACAAAAAGGCCTCTTGTTCCAAGCCCTAAAGGGATATGGACCTATGGTAAACCCCAATCCAAGCATAAGAAAAATGGCCTCTAAGGAAACCAGAAAATTAAATGTGAATTTGGCATCTATAGACAAGAAATCTAAAATGTTTGTCCCTCCTTTCATGTTGAATTTTAAAAATTTTAACAAAAATTTGAACAACTATCTAGTGGATTCTAGAGCATATTCAAATTTTATGTCCTATTTTGTGTGTAAAAAGTTGAATGCACCCTTGCCAAAAGTGATACACACATTATAAGAATGGAAAAAATCGAAGTTAAATCCATCAGTGAACTAAAGGATGTTATGATTCCCATCACTTCCAACCCAAAATTTCACCAAGTTATTGATATAATAGTTGTAAATATCCCAAAAGCTTATGGGATGTTGTTAAGATGAGACTGGTCAGAAAAATTACATGGATATTTCAGTACCAAATGGTCTCACCTATGGTTACCATTGAATGGGCATCCCAACATTATCAGATCTGATAGAGAGAAATACTTGAAACATACCATCATTGATCTAGAAGTCCCAAATGAACCTTCTTCAACATAATTCCCTGTGTTAGGAAACTATTCATGTGATTCATATTTTGGGAACTTCTCACCTTATATATCCGAAATATTTTTTCACAGAAGTCAAAGCTATTGTTGCAAGAAAACTCAACAATAATTGAAGAATGCAAAAACTCTAACCAAAGCTTCCAATTTAATATCTTAGAAAACAAAATTGAATCCCAAAGCATAGACCCCAACAAAAGAGTGCCTAAATTCATGTCTAATATTTGGACTCTCATTTTTAATGGATCCAAGTCTCAAGAAGGAGCTAGTGTGGGATGCATCTTTATTGACCCAACAAGTAAACATAACTTCTTATCATCTAGGTTGGATTTTGAGTGTACTAATAATATTGTTGAATATGAGGTTTTGGTCCAAGGAGTCAAGAAATCCATTGACCTAAATATCAAAGAACTAGTTTTCTTCAGAGACTCGAATATCAATGTCAAATAGGTCAAAAATACCATTCATTTCAATTCACCTCATTTGAGGAATTACCAAAAAGGATTACATATATTTATAGAGAGTTTTCAATCATTTAACATCGCAACCATTCCTCGATCCAAGAATGTGCTTGTTGATTCTCTTGCCACAACAGCCTCAAGTTTGTCTCCACTTGACTATTATGAAGCCTCTAAGTTCACCATAGAGTTATTGTACAATCCATTTGTCCCTGAAAACATTACTAATTGGAGATTATTTGAGGGAGGTGAGCATATTATAGCCTTCGTAACTAATGAAGAAAATTTTAAGAACTTGGCTATTGACAATGAAGTATTCCAGGGAATGCTTGCTGAAAAAGAAGACAGGGAACATAATATGGAAAAATACAGCAACACTATTGTTTGCACCCTCTTCGACACCTTGGTGAGCAAATAAGAGGTGCTTACATGCCCAGTTGGGTCTTGCTGAGCATGACAGCTGTAGAGGAAAGAGTTAGAGAAAAGAAAACACAAATATAAGCAAGAATTAAACAAATACAAACTAAAATTAAAAGCATGGAAATATAGAGATAACAAGGACAAAAAGACCAATGTCACCAATGTTTTTAGGTTGATCTATTGATGAAATCAAAGCACAATGAAGAAAGGGGACTATGAGTCCCTTCTTCCTCCAATGGAAGGCTCTTGGACCCTCACAAGCTTTCTCTCCTTACAACAAGAAAAATGAAAATGGTGATGAAAGAACTCCTTTGCAAATCCACTCAATGGAGAGGTGGATTGCTCAATGAAATGGTGCCAATGTGCTATTGTCAAGGAGT
>SNQJ01S0183743.1:0-40510 GCA_010110895.2 Picea sitchensis | reverse complement strand
TTCCCACATTGAATTTCCTTTCAGCACTTCATTTTTCGCAAGCATTTAGATGTTGATATGAGGGCAATCAATAAGTATGAATTTCCTTTCTTCATCTCTTTGAACTAGATGGGGGCAATCAATATTGAATTTCCTTTCACCATCTGTCCGTAAAATTTTATTTTTATTTTTTAGATCTGAAGTGGGGGAAATCAATGAGTATGCAATACATTTGGGGAGATATCTATTTGAAAAAGGATCAAAGTCTGTAAACTCATTTAAATCACTCTGGGTCAATCTTCTCACCTGCCTTCAAAAATCAAGGGTTTCGAGGACTTCTTAACGAAAACCTTTTGACCTTTAGTCTAGGGAACTTCCTTGAAAAAAAACAATCAGTTATTCTTGTTGGGATAACTAAAAAGGTTAGGATTAACCTAGACATGTTTATGATCCAGCCAGAGTAAAATAAAAAATGAAAAAACACAACCTTCTCTCTTTCTTGAAAATATGTTCAAGAGTTTCCAATGACCGAAGCGAGACCCCTCTATTCTCAGGAAATTTCATTGATTAGACATCTATTATCAGGGGAGAAAAGGATTTACTGTGGCCAAGGAGGAGGGTAAAGGGGTTTAGGCAAGCTACTCTACATATGGTTGTTCTTAGAGAGAGTTTTTTTTTAAACAACGATGATTTATTTATTGTACTTTTCATAGTTTTTATTCGGAATTTTTTAAAAAATGGTTTCATACCTTTATGAGCTCTTATATTTCCAGTCCAAATATTATTCGTTCATTACCTTTTTCATTGTGAGAGGCTTGATATGAGTACCTGTGCATTTCGGGAATTTCAGTACCTCAAGTCCATTGTCTCGCGATAAACTTTTCCTGCGAATAACATAACATTACAGTCCTTAGGAAATGACATGAAAGAAGCTTTTGTTTATTTTATTTTATANATATATATATATTATTCACAAAAAGCATGAAAACAAACCGGTATATACAATGATAATTTAGAAACACATTATTGCATGAAGTCTTTGAGATGCCACCCATTTACAGGGGCATTAAGAATGTCTTCATCTAGGTTTTATAATAACCAAGCATTTTTCCTTCCAAGGCTGAAATTCTATATGGACCGGATCAGATTGGATCGAATTTGCCATGTTTTCCAGCGTCTTCCTTTCTGGCTTCCCATTTTAAGACCAAGTCGCCAGGGATAAATTCTCTATCTTTCGCTTTCTGATTGAATAAGGATTTCATTTTGTCCTGATACCTTTGTAACCCTTCATTTACTTCGGCCCTATTTTGCTGGACTTCGACCAGCTAGTTTATTCTCCTGATAATGTCATTGGTCTCTTCAATGGAATCTTGCCAAAGTTTCTTTACTGGCAGAGCAAGATTTATTGGCAAAACGACATCAGTGCCATATACCATATGGAAAGGGGAAATACCAATTGATCTTTTGGTACTTATTATGTTGGCCCATAAATCATATTTTAAATGGGTATGCCACGCTTTTTTGTTTTCGGTCATTTTTTTTTTTATCACGGTAATCAGGATTTTGTTGGAGGATTTAGCCAGACCATTTCCTTGTGGGTAGTAAGTTGTGGAGTGCCCTAGTATGATTTTATATTTTTGACAAAAAAATATCATGGCCATCGATTTAAATGCCTGTGCGTTGTCAGTCACTATTTTTCAAGGGCAACCAAATCTGGATAAGATATTATCTTCCAAGAAACCGATTACTACTGAGTCAGTTTCATTCCTTGTGGGGATAGCTTCTACCCACTTAGTGAAATAATCAATAGTAGTTAGGATCCATTTGTGTTGTACACTGGAGTGTGGATGAATTTCTCTGATGAAATCAAGTCCCCATTGCTGAAACGAGGCTTTGGTTTTAACTGGAATCAGGGGTAAGGCTGGGACTCTTTGTTTGCCTATGAACGATTGGCATGGGACTCAATTTCAAACTTTAGCGTTCACTTATGTGAACAATTTAGGCCAGTAGTATCCAACTCTTAATATTTTATATGATGTTTCTCACCAAGCATGATGTCCTCCACATACTCTGATATGGAATTCATCTATAACCTCTTCTGTTTTATTCTCAACTAAGCACCTCAGTGGAAAACCCGAGGGATCTTTCCAAAACAACTTAGCATCTATGATACAATATTTTACAACATGTAACTTTAGCGTCCTAGATTTTGATGGGGTTAAATCAGTAGGACATTGAGCGTGAGTAGGTAATGGACAATGTCGCGATACTAGGATGAAGTCAAAAAATTATCTTGGATTTTGGTTATAGGTACAGTGATATCAAGCTCGCCTATTTCCAGTAATCCCTCGTCCTCTTGCAGCCGATTTATCCCAAGCACTTTTAAATTTGATTCAGAAAGCAATTTGTCTAGACATTGAACTTTGATAATTTAAGTTGGATTGAATTCTAGATCAAACTCCTGGATCTTAGATAACCACCTGCCTCTTCTTCCATCGTTGTTTAGTTGCACCGGGATGTCTTTAATAGAGCTAGAGGGTGCATAGGCTACTATCTTTGAATGTAACACATAACTTATGAAAGCCTTCAGAGATTTCACCATTGCATAGGACTGCTTCTCCATTATATCATATTTCAACTCAGCATCTCTGAGGGTTTTGCTAAAAAACACAATAGGCTGCTCAAAAAGTTCTTCATTTTTTTGTAACAAGATAGCTGCAATGGTATGTTCTGAGGAAAACAAAAAAATCGAAAAATCTTTCGTGTAATCTGGACTTGTCAAGACCAGTGCTTCACTTATTACTTTCTTGATGTGCAGAAATGACGCGTTGGCTTCGCTAGTCCATCTCACCTCGCTGTCCTTTTTGAGCATATCTGTTATCAATTTCACAATCTTAGCGAAGTTAGGAATGAATCTCCTCAAGAAAATTTTTTTTCCTAAAAAAGACTAGATTTCTTTTACATTTCTAGGAAAATTTATGGTGTCTATTGCTTCAACCCTTTTTGGATCGATTTTGATTCCTTCTTTAGACACAATATGGCCCAAGAGCTTACCTTCTTGCATCGCAAAATGAGATTTCTTGGGGTTGGGTGACAAACCAAATTTTTGGCATTTCTCAAAGCTTTTCCTAAGGAGCGTTAGATGTTTACCATCATATTTGGAGAACACTGTCAGGTCGTCAAGGTAGATAACAAAAAAATTATCCCTTTCACCCACGAAAGAGATATCCATGGCCCGCTGAAAAGTAGCCCCTGCATTCATCAAACCAAAGGGCATTTTATCGTACATAAAAGTACCCCACAGGGTAGTGAAAGCAGTATTTTCTTTATTGTATTGATGCAATGCAATCTTATTGTAACTTGAAAAACCATCAATCATAGACATTCGGTTAGATCCAACTACTTTTTCTAAGATGTGATCCATCTTAGGCAATGGGTAATTGTCTTTGAGTGATGATCGATTCAGGTTTCTGAAATCGATGCATAGTCTGATATCGTTGTTTTTCTTTCTTACTGGGACCAAGTTGGCTACCCACTCAGAGTATCTCAGTGGAACTATGATTTTAGCATCCAGGAGTTTTTGGACTTCTTTTTCTATCACCGGTAAYARCATAGGGTTAATCTGCTTGAGTTTCTGTCTAAAAGGTTTGATGTCTGATTTTAGTGGGATTTTATGTTCCATGATGGTTGTATCATAAGTTCTCAACTCGTCATAAGACCAGGCAAAAACATCTTTGTATTTTCTAAGCAACTCAACATATTTACTCTTGATTTTGGGAGACAGGTACCTAGACACTTTCACTAGTCTGAGACTCTCATCAGAACCTATATTGCAATCTTCGACTTCCTCCGGCTGAGGCTATAAGGTAGTCTTCAAAGGGATGTCATCATGACTAAAAATCATTTCTAAGTGAATCAGGCCCTTGGGTACTTGATTATTTTTTAAAACCAACATCCGGTGATTTGTGATTCTATCCTAGAACTCTTGGGAGTCCTCCCCTTCCTGCATGATCCAAATAGGATCATTTTGGTTCTCTTGGTCAGCATGGGTTTTGGCGAACTTGTCTATCATTTCTATAAATTTCTAGAGTTGTTCATCGTCCTCAAAGACTTGCCAATGTTGTATGTTATTGGGTATGGAAGGTCTATGTCTCATTTGTATATGATATTTAAGTTTGAAAGTAGTGGGAGGTGCAAAAGTCGAAGCTTCTTTGGCTAAAGCATCCACCTACTGATTTTCGGCTCTCTGGACAAAATGAACATTAATAGAGGAGAATTTTTTTTTGATTATGTCCCAAACACAATTTCGATATGACCTTAACCTAGGATGTTTGGCCTGATACTGATGATTAACCTATCTCACGATCAACTCTGCATCACCAAAAACTTCCAAGTTTTTATTTTCATTTTCCTAGCGGCCTCTAACCCTAACACTAGAGATTTGTACTCACATACGTTATTGGTGTGATCTATGTTTTATTTGTTAGCTCCCAAAATGAATTTGTGGAAATTTTTCTTTTTGAGGTGATAGGTTGTCTCTAAATTTTATTCCTAAATTTCTTTAAGTAGGTTAGAGAGTTTGTTTTCTGTAAATAAACGCAAAAGAAATTTTGGATTTGGTTTGGTCAAGCAAAAGTCAGAATCTCAGGTTTCGGTGGTTTAGGCGAGCCTGGCAGGCGCTCATTAACCACTGAAAGCTTTTGTTCCCGGCAGTTAAAAGGCCAAAGAAAGAGTGCGGTTAACTACCGAAAGCGTTTCAACAGTAAAAATGGAAAGCCTGTGCTTTTGCACGAGCCAACTGTCAACTTGGTGCAATGATGAAACGTAACCGCCGAAAGCTCATCAAGTGGAAGGTATGCGTGCTCTGATGGTGTCTATCCGAAAATCTCAAGCTCCTGTTGTCCTTTCGACCACAATTGTCTTTTCAAAATCTACACACGGCGGTATCACTGAAATTCATGCATTATGGTCACGAAGCCTCCCTCCATTTCTAGTCGCAAGTACATGATCCATCATGATCCTGTTAATCCCTCATTAAATCCTCATACAGTATCATTTTGAATTCTGGAGATTTCTGAGATAGTCGCGGGTTCACAGCTTCATCAATTGAAGGTATTTTCTAAGATCCTAATCCCGTTTCCCCTAGGGATAATCAAAGCGCCACTAGAGTCCAGCTATCACTCAAGAGTCAATTAAGCCAGTGTGACTTATCAGGAAATTCCAAAACTCGTATTGTTTCATATTTTTAAGTTTACCACCGAAAATCTAAAATTTCGGCATGCCCTCAGTCAAATTGTCGCTCGAAACTTGTCTAGCGTTTGAGCTCGGTTATCCGAATTTTGTGTCACCCTGTCCCACCGGTTCTTCCCTGAGATATACCCTCTGCGTTCCTAAATTCTAGAACCTTTGTCTCTCTGGACATTCAGTTTCCCATAATCGCAGGTGCAGAGAATATTGATCAATGCCGAAAGCAGGGCCAGTGTTGAGGTCTAAAGTAGACGGGGTTTGGTATTTGGAGGCGCACCCAGAGGTAGCAGAGTTTTTCAAACGAGCAGGGGTATTCACGTGACCGAAATGGGATAGTCAAGTAACATGAAATAAACACTTCTTTCCAATTACCTATGTTATAGAAACACTATATCTATTCTCTATCTCCCGATGGTCGATTCTTTAGGCTTGTACCTCACCCTTCTTAGGTCGGGTGATACACTTAACGTAACCTCACTTCCCCTTTTCACTCTCCAATTTACCAGGCCGCTACCCCTCGGTACATCTCTTTTATTAAGCTTTGCAGGCTTATTATTCAAGCTTGACAGGTACATATTCCTTTAAGCTATCCCTCCTTAAGCAGGCAGCCGACAATCGAACCTGCTGGTAACCAAACGTAGAAGGAGTCGAAGTGAGCTATCTATTATAGAACTACCCGCACAGGCCTAGCCTGGATCGGGAGAATTAATTTGTTTACCAATGCCCGCCCCGACAGAACTTGGGGAATACTCTATCTTTCACTTATATACGATTAAACACCCTTCTCTGATTCCACCTCTAGACATTAGATTGCCTTTCCCTAGTTGATAGGTGCTTACCCTGTTCCTATCTGTGCGGGGCTTTTACTTCCTCACAAATAATGGGCGCCTATTCTCAATATATTGATATATGATTTAGGGCATCGAATAACGACACATAACCAACCATTATTTATGAGAGATCCAATTTGATGTATACTGTGAAAAATTGACCAATTTTCATCAACAAGTAGTTGAAGCTTTTGCAATTGCATATGATGGAAGGTCTGCCAAGATAGGGAAAGATGAATTTATCATAGATGAGGCTTCCATAGCAGAGTTTACAGGTCTTCCACGGACAGGATATTGTTGGTTTAAATCCACACTGCCATCAAATATAGAATTCATATCTTATTTGTTGCCCATCCACAAAAACTTGATTTGGAAAAAGGATATTCCAATGTCCTTTTTAGAACCTCAATGGTAGGGATTGCTAAAGGAAATTTTTGTTTACATTACCTGTGAGGGACGGTATAACAGAGTAATTTTTTATCATTTTAAGAATCTCAATCATTTCACAGGTAGAGAACCAATAAATCTACCTTTCTATTTTCATAAGACCCTTACTAAAATGGCCAAACAAGTTAAATCCAAACCTACTAAGGTTGTTGGAAGACTATCTCACCAAGGGCTTATCACTCTTCTTGTCAAGGAATATCTGTAGAGGAAACATGTTGATTGGGGTTTCTTTCTTTTCTGGAACGAATTCCAAACAGAGAAACCACTAGAGGCTGAGACTAAGAAGACCAGTGGCAGAAAGACTGTTACTCCCAAAATCAGTCATAGGAAAAGGAAAGGTATCTCACCACCAAGAGATCCTACAAAATCATCCTCTGGTAAGAAGAAATGTATCAAAAGAAAACTGCAGTTTGAAGGTGAATAGTCTAAAGACCCTGCTACAGGAAACAACCCTTTAAACCTACCTTACAACGATTCAGAACTAGAACAAGAATTGACTGAGACTTAGGATAATGTGTAGACTGAACAGGGTGTAGACTATTGTTCCAATTTACCTTCACCAACTCCTACTAAGGCACACAGTCCATCAGTGGCAGAACCCTCTTCAAGTAAGCGTAAAAAGGCTAGATCACGAAAAATCAACAAACTCCTCCAACAGGTCTATGAAATGGAAGTCCTGGAGAGGGTGATTGAAAAAGATAATACAGACTTAACTGACAGAAATGCAGAGCCGTTCAAGATAAACCAAACCCTCAAGGAGAAGCATGACAAGATTAAAGACAGAAACAGGGTATTGATCAGGGAAAACATGAAGCTGTATAAACAGTTGAGGATTCTGAGGTTGAAGTTAAAGGAGTTTCAATCACCATCTCAGGATCAAACTGGATTAGAAACCCTAGCTAATTTAGCTACGACCATGGTAGACACACCAGAGCCTTCCACACAGCCAATAGAAGTTCGTAGATCAACACGAACAAGGGTTGCCTCAGCCAATAAACCTTGAACATCAGTAAGGGATTCAAGGTAAGAATTTTTGAAATTTTGAAGTTTTCTCAAAGATGAAGTTTCGGTGGTTTAGGCGAACATGACGACTATTCATTAACCACTGAAAAACAGGACTTTCAGTAGATAATTCACTCAGGAGATTTCCAAGTTAACCACCGAAAGCTTGTCATGTCCAAAATGATCGAGTTTTTACATAGATCGAAGTCTTTAGCTTATGTGATCCATGTTTTCAGGGTCTCAGAACTGCTTTGTAAAGCTATAGAGCTAAGGATAGAACATGAACCAGGGGTTCAATTTTGGATACTCTTTTGCTATTGTACTAAGACACTTATTTTTCAATACAGAAAGACAATCTTCTTTTGTTGTTAATGATATATTTCTTCATCTATTCCTCATTCTGTACTTTATTTCAGTTTAGCTCAGCTTTTAAGAACTGTTATCTTTTTATTAAGCTCATAAACTTGAACTAAAGGAATTTTTGTTGGCTTGTATGATCCTACACACTGTTGTACTTGATTATCTAGATCAGTTTTCTCCATACCTTTTGATATTACTCTGTCTGGTCATTGATTTCTAAAAGCACTGTTTCATTCGATTGCATTGTGAGTTGTCTTCCCATTAGCTACTCTCTATTATCCCATTGATCCACACTTTCATTATTCATGATTTTTTAAGTTACCAAGCATCCTTAGTTTACAACCCTAAGGAGTTTCTTGGAGTGATAACACCATTGAAGCCTATTAGTGAAAGGGATAATGAATTGGTTATCAGGTGCAACAAAAATTACTCCAGCCCCAGCTCTAAGATAAGATGAGGCACCATCAAAAAACATTTTCCAAACACCAGTGTTATACACATCCTGTCTTATTTGTTCTTTTTCTTTTTTATTTTCTGTACAATTTTCTTCTATACATGCATCCACATCATCATCTATAGATAATATATAATTACCTAAATTCTAATCAACAATATATATAGGATAATTGTTTGGGTTGAGAGGATCACTGACCATAAATTCTAACCTGGTTTCCCTGTACAACCACGTGAACTGCCCCCCGAAAATGGGAATTGTTGCGTACGTCATATCAAGTTGAAGGGAACCTCCAAGTTTGGCACCCCAAGATCAGGACAAGAGCATGCCATATTTTGGGGGTATATTTGCGACAACTACATCCATTAAAACACCTTTTGAAGGTACTTGTGCAAGGTTTACAACTAATTCCTTTATCATACCTATACACTTGACTTTTCTCGAATCGTAAGAATATAAATCTCCATAAGGCCTGGTGATTTCAAGGTCGAGTCTATCCATGATTGCTTTAGGCATCACATTGTGAGATGCCCCAGAATCTAACATGCAGTTATGGAGTAGATGGTCGATAATGGTCAAAGTAATGTAGAAAGGGGCAACAGTGTCTTTGGAACCTTCGAAGTGTGGGCCAAAAATTATGTTAGGTTTTTCATCCTCTAAGTTTATAACATCGGCCTGACTTTCATTTTCCGAAAAATTAATCATTTTAGCAATTTGTTTTCGGTATATCAGGTTTTTAGCCAGTTCTACAAGAGGAATAGGAATTTTGATCTTATTGATTTCATTTTCTATGTTGAAACTTCCAATGGTTTTGTTGATTTCCATGTTTGGAACCTCCGACCCTTTCTTTTCAGTTTTCCTTGGTTGAGGGGCCTTTGTTTCGATAACATGGGTATCTAGTTTTTGCATGCTCAAGGGTGGAATTTACGTTGTCTTTGTTTTAGTAAACTGGATGTTAGCGGCCTCAGTCCCTTCAATTTGTTTCTCAGTGCTTTTTGAAACTGGTTCATCAATTTCGAACGTCGGTAGTATTTTTTTAACTGGAATGTTTGTGGAAACCCTGTTTCTAGGTCTCAGGTTGTATTTGTGGTGAAGTTCAGCCATTATCCCATCTTCTATTCCCTGATAGGTCAAATCTTCTGAAACATTGTTTTTCTTTCTACTCTCGATCCCATACTCTGTAGTCAAAGACTTTTCATAATCGTGTCTTGTTATATAAGGTTGTAGGCAGTCATCGCCAAGATTGTTCATATCCTCTTCTAACTCCTCGAAATCCTCAAAGTCTTGTCCTCCTACAAAGTTTTCACTTTTAAAAGGAGTTTGGATGTTTTGATCTTCATTCTTAATTTGTTTTTGGTGGTTTTTAGGGTTAGGGTTCTTTCTGAACTCCTTTCTAGGATAGTGTTCATTCTTATCTTGTTCTAGTTCCATTCTCGATATTTTGTTTGACAGTTCTTTGATGATTCTAGCAATATCATCCATTTTGTCCTCTGAAGATCTTCCTGATCCAGAGGGTGATCCTTGCTCCCTATATCTCTTGATTTCTTTGTTTCCTGTATCAAATTTATCTTTCATCTTTTCTGATGCCATCATATTAGATTCGATTTTGAGGGCATCATCTTGCATCTTGGTAATATCTACTGATCTTCTCTCCCTTAATAACAGGGCGAAGTCGAGGTCAAAAGCTCCAACGAAAGTCACTTTCACTGTAGCTTGTGAGGGCTTGACCTCAGTTGGGATATTATTGTACAATTTGTTAAACCGTTGTGTAAACTCGAGGACTGATTAAGATTTTTTCTTTTGAAGAGATAAAAATTCAGTCAGATAATAAAGATGGTCCTTCTGTTCACCCCATTGTCTGATAAAAGCATTTTCAAGTTCATCATATGATGGTACAGATCCAGTGGACAGGCCTCGAAACTAGGTTCTCACTTTCCCTTCCAAAGTTTGAACCAAGAGTCTAGAGTAAACATCTTCATGTTCCAATCCAAGAATGTCAGTGAATTGATCGAAAACATTTATGTGTTCGGCTGCTGTCAAGTCGCCTTCTCCCGTGAACTTAGGTAGGTTTTTCATGTAATTTTTTGGTAAATCATGGAGAGGGACTGGTAGAACCAGAGGGGCATGTTTTGCAACAACTTTTTCAAATATACGAAGAGGAAGTGCTTGGTCGTCCACTCCTCCTCCTTGACCACCCACAACAGCACCTCCATCCCCACCTCCTCCGGCCGCAGCCATTGTGGAGTTAACGGTTAAAGTCTCAGGGTTGTAAGGAAGAGCTTCAAGAAACTGATTATCAAAGGGGGAATAAACTTGAGAAAGAAGATCTTGGGAATGTGGACTGGTTCCTTCAGAACCATAGGGTGAGAGTACAGGAGAATCAACAGAAGTTGAGTCAAGATATATAGGATAATTGTTTGAGTTTTGAGATGTAGGAAATTGAACTTCGAGAAGGGAGGGAGAATGAGTTGCTATAGGAAGTGAGGCAGCTCTTTGTTTTCTATCAGTGTGAGAAAAGGCTGAGAAAGCCTCGGTCTCAAAGACCAGAAGAACCAAATCTGATTCAAGGGGTGTGACTTTATGAACGGGGTATTTCTCGTAAAGGGGTGGAATACTTGATTCACTGCGTTGATCTTCCAAGTAAGACTGTGTAAACTTAGGTCAATTTTTTTTATTTGTGGATGAGACAGTCTGGCGGAAGTATCTTCTTGATTTTAGAATTTTTTCGAGGTCTAAAAAAAGTGAAATCTACTTGTTGTCTGGATTCTTTCTGGTGTTTTTCTAGTTAAGATCCATCTTAAACAATGTGGAGTCACCAAGTGAAATACAAAGGTATCCCTAGAAGGTTTTCAAACTTTGTTCACTATCAAATAAAGAAAGCATCAATGTCGTTCTCCCCAGGGAAAAAACTTTGTTTCTCCATTCCCCGACAACGGTGCCAAAAAGATGTTGTTCCTAAGTTTATACTTTAAGGCTTTAAATTATACTATCAAGGCATCTAAAAAAATAGTGGGAGCTAAGAATAGAAAAAAGACTGATAAAAAGGTAAAGGCTATTGTCGATTTCTCAACTGTCTCTGTCGAAATTCCTAGTTTTCTTGGATACTGATATCTCTCTCAATTGTTGCCCATGAACGTTCTAAGTCAACCCGGTTATTTGTTGTTTGTAAAATAGTGTTAAATAAATTTAGAGCAACGTTGGTTTGATCCGAGAGACCGGGCTCGATTTTAGGTTGCCTTGCAACTGGTACTGTCATGAAGGAGTAAGTAAAGGAGGATAAAGTTCTGTGTTTTCTTTTTAGGCTGGTTATCTCTATTCCACAATGTAATGAGAATGATGTCAAAACACAAATAAATAGTATGACCAAATTGTAGCCATTTTCTTGTATCTGAGTTAAATTTTAAAGAAAAGAAACATGCATGATATGGAGAGAAACATAAAGTTATTGGCAAAGTGAGGCATCAATTTTAGAGGAATCTCACATTGTAACAGAAGACTATGAAATGAGAAAAATATTAATGAAGCATATGATGTTGAAATCTAAGCATCTACAGGTCTTGTATCTGTTG
The DNA here is from genome assembly GCA_010110895.2 of Picea sitchensis. NCBI lineage: Eukaryota > Viridiplantae > Streptophyta > Pinopsida > Pinales > Pinaceae > Picea > Picea sitchensis. Next base: position 28,622 of record SNQJ01S0183743.1, on the reverse strand, counting down.
ATAACAGATACAGAGGAAAAATTGTAAATGATTTGAAATAACAAGAATAATAATTTCCATGGTAGAGATTGTACTAAATTGTAGCTAAGAATTCATCGATTAAACATACATAAGAAATATAAGATGACAAGGAAACACATAACTCATAAGTGACAAGATCTGGAATCTTCAATCTGCATTTCTATTAATTTAGATTATCTTCAAAATTACTTTGTCAAAAATATTTTTTTAGAGAAATAAAAAAGCCACTGTTTTAGTCTTTGTTCCCTGTATTTATACAATGGTCATCCATACTTGATGGTTAACAATCTCCTATTTTCTAGGAGAAAAATAGTTAAAAAACTGCAACCTTAACCATTGCACGATTAACATTTTTTTATCTATCATTCCAATAGTATGAGTTGCAAAATGACACTTCATTTCTTAGTCGAAGTATCTCCCTCCTTTGATGCTACACATTCAATACATTTCTCTAGAAAATGGACAAAGTTTCTTGGAGGTGTTGGAAGATCTTTAGTCTCAAACATATAAAACTTTCTTTGTACCTTTGGGAACTAGTCTTCAAAACCTTGGTCAGAAAACTTGATCACTTGCAATTTTAAACTGGGTTGTACCAATCATATGTTTATTAGGTTTGCATCGATTTCCTTCAATTGTAAATTCTCAATCTGAATCTTCTTCAAACCTTCTTTGTAGTCCAACTGTTGTTTTTCAATGTTTATCTGCCCCAGTGACTCGGAGCAGTCATTTTTTTCAATGCCTAATGCTTTCTTGTCCAAAGAATCGAAGTTTCCTTCACAATCATCTTTGATTTATTTGACTATCTTCTTTCTCTTAGATATATTTGTATCCCATACCTTGAGCATGCTGTCTCATTTTATTTGTTCAGTGACAGAGAGCTTTAGATTTTTCATCGCCTCTTTATTTCCTGAACATGCACCCACTTTCTGGAAAGTATTCCTTGTTGCTTTAGCTTCCTTTCCTAGTAAAATAAAATTATCAAGAGATTTGCTTACCTCTTGAAAGTAATTCTGGATGATCCCTATTTTGGAGATCAGTCTCTGCTACTTGGCTTCAATCTTTGTATGCATTTCCAGCAAGAGGTTCTGGAAATCCTTTAAATCTATAACCTAACCTTCCATCAAATTTAACTTAGCCTGTAACTGTTCTTCATGCTCCTTTTTTTGATCAACCTGCACCTGAATTGCTTGTATCCTCTAGTTCATTTTGTCCAGACTTGATTTGAGTGATTGAATTTCTAGCCTTTCAACAACCCTGTTCTGCTCTAAGATTTTACTCACCTCTTCTCTGATGTTCTTCTCAACATTCTTTAACTGATCCTGTAATTGAGATATCATGCTATAACTCTTCTTTATCCTTGTTCTCATGTTTCCCATGATAAAAAAATTTGTTATTTCCATGGCTCCCATGGAACCTGCTATCTCTGTAGCGAAATCCTCCTCCTCCAAATTTAGTCCATCTAGCAAGAATTTATGCTTTTTTACCATACCACCCTCCTTCATATACATCTCTTGTTTCAGGACAACCTTCCTCTTTCTGCTAAAAAAATAATCAGAATGAGGATTCTCATCTATGGAGATAGAGGTGAGGTCATCAACAAATATGGCTCCCGTCTGTGGGAATCCAAAGGCAGACTATAAGGGGGTTAAGGAAGCTATGGGACTTCCTAGATCTGTATATCCTTTCCCTTATATTTCCTTAGGCACATTGACATCAACAGCAGGTGATGAAGGGGGAGTAAGCTTACTGGACTCGGGAGGTATCTGAGACCTCCTCTCTACTTCTATCTCTAGTTTTTTCGTCTGTAAGGCCTCTTTATTTTGTGGGGGCCTTTCAGTATCCTGTGGGACATTTTCGGGATTTCCCTTCTCCTGTGCTTCCTGTTCAAATCCCGGGGGAGTATTTTCTTGTTCCTGGGGAAGGGTGATTTCTTCTCCTTGCAGTACTTTGGGTATACCACTCCATCTATGCTTCTGAAAGGTCCAAAAATTAGCTTGCAAGTCGGACGACAATGTCTTTACTCGTTCTAACACCTCTTTATAAGTCTTAGTCCATTTGAACATGTCATCCCAAGGGGAATTTTCATGTTCATATGCTTTCATATTGTAGCGGGCCATGTGTTTCCCCACTAAATAGTAAGGATTGTGCTTCTTGTGCTTGAGGTCTACCAATTTGACCTCCTCCAGTGCTGCCGCTTCAACCTTGGAATGACCCAAGTTGAGAAGTGAAAATTTTCCAATCTGAATGGGAAAAACATGCCAAGATTTCTTTTGATCTGTCTTTAATTCTATCTCGATTCCACCCATTACTATTTGATAAGCTACCTCCCTACACACTAGTCTGTCAGGGAGGAATTTTGGGAGTGCATGTGGAGGAATCGAACATCCAAAAACTGTAATGTAGGATAAATTTTCCTCTATAAACCATTCAGCAATTGCCCCAAGGATTCCTATGAACAACTCTGAAATGCGGGGGGGTGCACAGTCATATAACATCTGGTGTAGTGTTATTACCACGAAATGACAAATCTCATAGAATGAATCCTTGGCATTTTCTTCCCAAAGTTTAGAATGATATTCATGAATAGGCTCTGGGTAAGTCAGATTACAACTCCAATTCATCAAAGGGAAAGGAGTTGAGAAGCATATAGCATACATGATGTATGCGTACATATAAAAGGATATCGGTTGGCCTTTTGATCTTGTAGTTTGGTATTCCATAACCTCCCTCGCTATGTTATTGGATAAAATCTTATCCCAATTGAAGTTGTAACCTTCTGCGGCCTCATGCAAAAGAGGTACCCATTCCACTGGGAAGTGGGTAGGACTTTTCTTACCAAAAATCCTACATAACATCATCGCCACATAAACCATATACTCGTTTAAAGATGTTGTGGCATAAACACCATGTGTTTCGGCCCTGAATTTTTCTTCATTTCTCCACCAGTCTTTTATTATGTCAGGATAGGTTTGGTCTGACTCAAAACATTGTTTCCTTTGAAACTCACTGACAAAATCTTTATTATAAATGTATTTGGGACAGGAAGACAATTTATACATTACTTGTATATGTTCTGGTCTAAAGGAGCCGATGTCGACTCCTCGACTGTCCAGAATGCTCCTCGTCTGCATGTTTGCTCGCTCTAAAGCCCAATTGATCATGTCATTGTAAGTCAGGAGTCACGACCACATAGCCACCTTGTGAAGTTCAACCTCCGCTATATCCCGGAGTTTGTTGTCGGCATCATGGGGGAAGTTCTTAATTTCATAATCAAGAGTTTCGAAAATCTGCCTCCAAGATTTTATAGAGTCGATGGCATGCGTTATTGTATCAGATACAACATCTCCATTTGGACTTGAGACCTCTGCAACTTCCTCATTTTTCTTGGTGGCCTTCTTGGGCGCCATGGTGGTTATACTGGACCAGAAACCTGTTTACAGAAAAAAGTGTATAAAACTAGACAAATGTGACTCGCTACAGAGGTAAAGGTTAAGAATGAACTTCGACACACATGACCTTTATTAATATCTAAATTTGTGTTGTAGCGAGTGTACTGATACCATCGATGAAAAATAAATGATTTGATTTGAAAGATATGCTTAGAGATACAAATTCACATCAAAAATATATGCATTTACCTGTTATTAATACTGCTGTATATCGGTGATTTCGAAACTTAAAACCCTAAAATCACTGCTTTCCTTAATTCCCTAAAAGCGAAAAGAAGCTTAGTCATCATTAATCAGGTTTTGAAAATATCTTAATCTTTTAATCTTAGGGTTTGTTTAAATAAAACACAATTTCAGATTTTGAAACTTCGGGGATCCTGCCGTCAGGGGATATGTCACAAGTAAACCTCGGATCGTGAAATTGCAATGGGATTAGCGAGGAGATAATCATTCGTATTAAAAAACTTTAATTAATCATTATTAGTGGACAATTACTTTTTAATTTTTACTTTTCGAAAAATCGAGGAACGGGAATTCGAAGGAGAAGAGTTTGAAAATGCTTTAACAGAGAGAAAACTGAATCTTGAAAGACTAAGGGAGAGATAATTGTGTTTAGGGATTTGATTAATTTCAAATTAAAGAGTTCTTTGTGGTAAACATCGGAAAAAGTAACGTTCATTTCTTCCCCCTTTTTACTTTATATTTCTTAATATTTTGAAATGGATTCGGGATTTCGGCGCCGGGAAAAAAGGATAGTTGAAGGTCACACCTCAAGAGGAACCGAATTTCGAAACCTGGAAAGGAATGGGTGATTTTGACTCCTTTCTATTTTGGACTAAGGGTGGCTCCATGGCTGAGGAAAAGATGAAACTTCATTTTTAAAGGGTGGAAAAATTTAATCTTCGTGTCAACATTGCACTTGTGTAAATATTGTGAGTACAATCTCTGGGACCTCATCTTCATTCACCCGCTCTTCTTGTTTTTCATTTCTTCTCCAAACTTTCCTGTAGCTGACATCAGTGTTTTCCTTCATGGGAGGATCTATCAAACTTTTAAAATTTTGAGCAATGTGTCCATAGTTGTGGAATTTGTAAAATTCAATATTATTTGGAGCCACATAAGAATTTCTTTCTTGAACATTTCTTCTATAAGCCTTGCAATCTATAGCTTTATGTCCAAAGTTAGTACAATTAAAACAATGACCATAAAATAAATTTACATACCTGGGAGTGAATGATATTCTTTGTGGTGTAGTCCTTATGAATTCCTACCTTGGATGATCATGATATTATCTTATGTTTTTTCCTTCATTATGATTGAAGCTTCTTTGCTTCCTGAATATGGATGGTCTTATGTACTCATTCCTTTCATAACTTTTTCATAACTCTTTTGTTATGTTTCTTTCATCATGGAGCTCAAAGATTCCTCAAAATGAACATTCTTATATCCTAGTCCATATTTGTCACTAGATGGCCTTTGACTATTGAGAATGTTTTCTAACACTTGATAAAATTTCAAGTTCTTGTTGAGCTTGTTGACTTCAACTCTCAATGTCATGATTTCCTTTTCAAGCTTCTCACACTCTTTTTCTTTCTTTATCATCTAGATCTGCATTAATTCTTCATTTCTCTTTCCTTCTTCAATTTGGGTTTTCAAGGAGATGTTTTCTTCTTTGAATGATTTTTTTTCTTACTTTCTTTCTTCAGTTCAGTTAAAGCACTAATTAATTCTTCCTCAATATCCACTACACCTTCTCTTTCAAGATTTCTTTTCTTATTTTTAGTATCCATAAAGAGTACTTTCTCTAAATCATTATCGCTTTCATCATCTTCATCATAAGAGAACTATATTCTCTTGAGTACATATTTTTCTTGATGAATTTCCTTTTATTTATTTTCTTGTTTCCATTTTGATATTTCTTTGATTTCTTGGGATATTCTTCTTCATCACTATCTGACTCCTTAGCATAAGGACACTTATTTGAAAAATGACCAGTTTTACCACAATTAAAATATTTGAAGGGAAGCATACATTTGTACTTGTCGGTTGATTTCTTCAACTTCCTTACAAAGTTCGCTATTTCTTCATCCTCATCTGAATCATTGCTACAACTATAATTTGTCTCTAACTTTCTCTTATTTTTCTTCTTTATCTTCTTGTATGTTTTGAACGTTGCTTCCTTCATGACTGGATTCTCTTGTTTGATACTCATTTCATAATATGTGAATATTCCATGTAGCTCGTCCATGCTTAAACTGTCAAGATCTATTCTTTCTTCTAGGGAGGATATCTTAGGATAAAATATCATAGGTAGAGATCTTAGAACATTGTGAAATACCATTGATTCATCAACTTCTTCTCCCATTCCTCTAATAGTATTCACTATTTATTCAACTTGCATAAAGTAGGCTATAATGTCTTCATATTCCTTCATATTCAATTACTCAAACTTATCTCTAAGGGTTTGAAGCTTAGCTCCCTCAAATTTGGTATCTCCTTCATAAATATTTTGAATTTTATCCCAAATATCCTTTGTGGTATTGTAGTGCATAACTTTTACAAATATTAAATCATCCAGACAGCTCAAAATGGTTCCTTTAGCCGTTGAATTTTTTTCGTTGAGTTTATTTCCATCTTTTTCAGTTGTGGGAGTGGTTGTCTTTGCATATCCATCTACTACCGGCTGCCAAACATCAAATCCTTGTGCCTGTAAAAAGGTTTTCATCCTTTTATTCCAAAATGAATAATTATAACCATCAAACCTTAGTGCTCCAATATTAGTGTATTCCATGATCTCCTTCCAGTGGTTAAATTGTTTCTTGAAGGACCTGTTGTGATACCGATTGTTGGAATACTTAGAGGTGGGGTGAATCAATATGAACACGTTTACCACTTTTAACCACAATATATAAACTTCAACTTAATCAACGGTATATCATCAATGTATCATCTATGATTGCATCCAATATATCATGATCATATAAACATAAGAAACATCACATCAACAATATCACATCAAATAAATAATACACATTAATTTACGTGGAAACCCAAATGGGACAAAACCACAAAATTATTTCTTATATATTGTCAAGAATACATTAATTGGAAGTACCAACTTCCCAATTTTCCAACTACAACTGGATGGAGGCTATGACCCCCTATTTACATGATCCAACCTGAAGGAAGCTACAACTCCTTGAATTCTCTAGCTCCAACTAGAAGGAGGCTACAACCCCCTGATTCATAGGCTCCAGCCTGAAGGAAGCTACAACTCTCTGTGTTCTTTGGCACTAACTGGAAGGAGGCTGTGATCCCTTTTCCTTTCCCTGTCCTTCCACCCTAAAATATAAATATATACCAAACTATCACTACCACAATCACTTCCACTCTCACTGCCACTATTGCATCAACCTGTAACCTGTCAACCTGTCACTGTATCAAACATTTCACTGTGTCCAATCTGTCACTATAATTGATATATCATCATCAACCAGATCCACTCACATGGATACAACAACCATCACCAAACCATGTACATCAACCATGCACATCACTCATAAAACATGTACATCAACCATGTACATCAATATTTACCATACCATTTACATAAACCATCAACCTATACTAACCATGCATCAATCACGCCCCAACAATTGCACCATACCATGCATTAACCATGCACCAAAACCTATACCAAATTGTTCATCAACAATGAACCAACACATGTACCAAATCATCCATCAACCATGCATCATATCATGCATAAACCATGTACCATTTCATAAGATATCATCAATAAAGTGCCTCAAGCATAACCAAGATAGCCACAACACCAAGATTCTAATATATTAAAGATGTGCTACTAATCAATGTTTCATAACATCACTAAGGTGTATCTCAACATGTACCAATATCACCAAGACATGAACCTCATACATGTACCAAGAATATGCCTCACACCATGCACCAAAGATGTGCCTCATAGATATACCAGTGCCTCAACAAGATACCAAAGGAAACTCCATCAACATGTAACCAATATGTACCTCAAACCATGTGCCTCAAGCATGTGCCAACATCCATAAACTATGTATCGAGAGATACCATCAAACATGTGTTGTATCACTCATATACCATACAAAAAAACATATTCCAAGTATCCAAGATGTGCCTCTAACAATGTATCAAACCATCACTAAGGTGTACCATTCACAATCACTATCATGACATGCCTCAAGCATGTATCATAAAAACATAACCATAAGCCTCAAAACTAATATGTAAGCATACCTTTGATCCTGTAGACACCCTTCTATATCTGATAACAGATGAGTAAACCAAGTTGGGCATCAACAACCTAGTACAAGCATCACTTCACAACCTTTCACAAGCCTTTTCATAGATCTACGACTCACTCCTCTACTGTCAGTAGACATCCGCTCTTTCCTCCATTATAGCCTGTGTACATCCACACCTTGCTGACCTGTAACCCACAGATACCTCAGAGACTAGGGTTACTCACTTTTGTTGCAACTCTGATACTTTCACCTTCGACTTTCTTCACAACCTCAAACTTGCTACCTCAGATTCTACCTCATTATTTCCAATAAAAGATAAACCATATCACTTATTCACTTAGAGATATTCAATAGAATGTGTGTGTGAATGTACTTATGAGAGACTTCTTGAGGTGTATTTATACTTTTACTTAGTAACCTCTCTCATTACTTTAGGGTTTTCTTTTTACAACCACTTAACCCTTTCATTAATGACTTGTAACCAACTAGGTCTTTGTTGACTATTATTTGGGGCTTTCAACTTCATGAGGGAATGTCTCCCTAACCATGAGCAACCACGTGGCATACCACCTATCACCAGAAATGAAATGATGAGTACTATCCATCTATGAATTTAATATCTACATTTACACTATTGTTCATGTCCTTATTCCTTTATAAAATTTAGGTTCCATAACCACACATCTAAGGATTCTTGTAGACTTCTTCAAAGCATGTTATCGTGAGGACCATTCATAGAGCTACGCCATAAGAGGATCAATTTGGAGACTTCTCCAAATACACCCTTCAAATTTGTTGACATCAATGAAAACTAACTCACCATCGATATAGATCACAAATATGGGGTATCTCAAACACTGTATGGGTTGGCATCAATGACAACCAACTATGCAACACTCCATCTCTCCCATGAGATTGCAAGTTTTGGTTTTTGTCACTAGTTCAAATGAGTTGTTGTCTTGTTTTTATATTTAATTCTTAGTTGTTATGGTGATCGTGGCAAGGGAGAAACCAAAGTGACATCATGATGGATTGTTTTTTCTAGGGATATATGATTTGATTCTTTTAGCATGAAATGTCCTAACTTACAAGTCGATTTTAGTATGTTGTAAATAGTTTAGTTGTTAAAAGGATTAAGTTGTAAACTTTTCCAATCTTAAGAAATTGTTTTTTCATAATCAATACGTTCTAAAAAGTGTAGTTGATAAACGGATTGAGTTGTATGCTTTTATGATCTTAAGAAAGTGTTTTTTCATAATTGTTTCTTCAATGGTAGTGGTTATGATTGAATCCACAAAATTTATTCATTGGAATTTTATTTAATTGTTTTTATTCTTCGATTCGTCTTTGTGTAATGCATGTGTAAAAGGCGATAACTCTTTTTTCTAGAATCACATTTTCTTCCTTTAGTGATATCGACTTTCTCATTTCAATTTGGTTCAATTTTCCATTGACCTATAAAATTTGAGGCAATGCTTTCAATGATTTTGATCTATTTTCCAAATTGAGTTTCATTGCTTATGGGTTCAATTCTCTTAGTGACTTGATAGAATCAATGTTTTTGTGAGCTCTTTTAGTTTATTTTGGACCTTAATGAGTGATCGACTATAGTTTTTGTGATTTAGTTCCCAATATTCAATTAATGTCTCCTTCACTAGTTGGAATTACATCTAAAAATAGATCCTCTTATGCCAATGTTCTTGGAAATTTTGTTACTTAACAATTAACACTAAAATTCCCCCGAGRCTTACACATGGTGGTAGACCACAATGAGAATGAAACCCCGATGGATGGTTTAACACCATATAGACCTCACCTATCTTCCAACGCCCTCATTGGCCATGCAAATATTTTTATTTCCTAAATTTCAAGGGCTATCACATTTTCCATGTTTTAAAGTGTCAAAAACATTATTTGGAATTGTTGTAGACTCTAGAGTTATCTGAGAATCATGAGTAAGGAAAATTTTAAGGATTTTTTCCCATGCATGATGGATGGATATAATATCTCAAGGATTGGTTAAAGAAATATCGATGACTACTGGTTGGTAGGTGGTTTGTTGGTTAGGGACTTTTGTTTGATTGATCAGTAGACTCCAATTCTAGGTAAACAACATTTTGCAAAACTTGTTTTTATCATTTTGTATTTTTTTTGTTCCAAATATGATTATGGTATCCCCCAACCGGGTTAGACAATTCAGTAAACTCAGTGCCTGAGGTTATCAATTGAGACCTTTTTTCTATTGGTACAAATCATATAGGTCATTGTTAGAGAAATAAGTACATATACAACATGGTCATGGGATTCCATACATGCACATAAATCCTAAGATTCGAAAAGGTGTCCCAGTAGCTTGAATTATAAGAGGAAACACTTGGGCTTAAAATTGAAAGCATACATGACAATTTGGGTTATAACTTATAATGAAACAACATCACACTCTTGAATAAATTCATTTTGACTTGCTACAATGGAATCTTGTTGCCCTTTATAAGGGATATAGTATAAAAATGTAATATGGTTATCTGCTCACATCAGTCCACATGGTTTGTAAATTCCATTTCCATCATTATTTTTTGGGTTTGGAGGATCATGTGGAATTATGAAACYGATGAAAACATAAACCTTATTTAAAGGAAATGCTTCAGCCAAAGTGAAGTCATTCTATGAGATTCATTACTATTAATTTATTTTTTATTCAAGAGTCAATTGATGACATTTTTTTAGAAAACTTCACAACAAGTTTCAATAGGGMTATTATTTAGGCTTTCTACATTTGTATGAACTCCAAAGTATGTGTTGTGTCATCTTTCTAGATTGCAAAAAAATAGAAATCTAGCAATGGAAAAAAGGGAGGCAATGTATGATATTATAAACCAACAAATTTCTAATGAAGTTATTACAGATCCATTTTTTAACGTATCTTTGTTCATAAAAAATCAATTGAATTGCAGTTTGCTTAGCAATGAAACTCCATATTTTGGCTTTTGCATTTCAAAATCCATGATGTAAATGACTAGTTTTTTATGACTATGAACTAGTGTATTATAAGTAAATATGTCTTGCATATCAACCCAATATTTTCTTACGTTTATTAAATGCTTGGCATAACACAATGGGATAATTGTATTGCAAATGTAATACATGGTATTATAATTTGTAGTGATAACAAGAAGAATCCAAGACGTTTTTTAATCTTCTTAAAATCATATTTATAACTATGATGGCTCTTGTTTAAAAATGGTCACTTTGTTTGTGATATAAATTGTACAAAATTTTGCAAATTGAATGTCTATTATTGTATGTAACAACATCAGGAATGCAAAACAGTAATATTTCCATTAAGTTGTTAATTCGTTAATCCATATTGATTGCTTGCAATTTTTGTAGGCATGAATTTATAGAGTTTTGGGTCCAGGAGGACAACATGCCATTTTTGTAGGGAGGCATTATAGATCTGTTTAGGTCTAGGAGAAGGTATCACATAACCTAGATTTCATATTTTTACGATGAGTTTTTATTATATTGAATTGTGAAGTTTTATTTTGCAAGTTCGTTGATATTTGAAATTATGAAAAGTTTAACGTATCAAAAGAAATCATCTAATTTAAATGTTGTCTCTATTCATCATGTATACATGGAAATGAATGAAGATGAGAATCTCTTGTCATAGGCAATTTCAAAGATGGAACATGGTCTATGGCATATGCAAGAGATAAAAGATGGACAAGTTGTGGACCATTTTCATCCTATGTTTCGATGATTATGGACTACTTTTTATTATTTTAACTATGTTTTTATGTATTTTGATTATGAGAAAGTTGAAATTGTTAAATGTAATATTCTATGGAACTATTGTAATTTTTTAATAATGGAACTTTTTTAACACTAGAATATCGTTATAAATATTTTTTTGTAATATTGTTACAACTAGATGAATCTACTATTAGTATGTTTGTTTCTTTCCTTTCTATGTTCACCTTTTCCCTTAATCAGATGTTAACTCTTCTCTTAAACTTGAAAATTGAAATGCACAATGGTGAATTTATTTGGCCAAACATGAAATTTATTTGGCCAACCTTCAACCTTGTGTTTATTCTTTAGATTTGCAAACATGTACCCAATGACTCATGATATTTTAGAAAAAATATATATTTGTTATATTAAAATGAATGTCAATATTACATGGTGGCCATATAAATTTGTTATATGCACATTGAAGACTGTGTGTCATATAAATGAGATGGTTTTTCAAATGAAAAACCTCCCTTGAGGCCACTTAGAAATGTCTAGATATCATTCCTTCTATGGTTTATGCAAAAACATTCCCAAAATGAGACTTAAATCTATCCTTAGATGTGTTCATGAGCCCTTAATGGAGGACAAGGAACTTGATCTCAGTGGTTTCCTCTTTAAGTTTACATCACTATGTGTGATTTGTTTGGTCAATATCTATTATGAGGAAAATCAATCTATGGCATGGGGTAAACCACAACAGACGGAATGACTGCATAAATCAACTCTAATCTCAAGTATGCTATATAAATGTAAATTCCAATCAAGACAAGATAAATAGACTACCTCGTCGGGACGTTCGATGACGACCATTTTTTAGCACTCGACTCAAAGATCTATACCTACAACTTGTACTCAACAACCAAGATATGCAAGCATGTGGTGATAATATATAAAGTTAGCACATACAATAGAATAATACATTAACATTCATAACAAATACGCCGATGGAACAATAATTCAAATATTTGCAAGACATCAATTGGATGAGAAAAGAGTATTTCTATTAATGTATGATCAACATAAGTGTGTGAATGAAAACATTTCATGTCGGAACGTCTCAGAACCGATAAACTAAGTCCCTTCTAGTTGGGCCTCCACAACCTCAATCCTCTACCAAAGGAAAAGCTCACATAAGAGAGACAATGAGGTTCTCCATCAAACAGGGAAGAGCTTGGGGGATGAAGAATGTGTTCAGACTTTAAAGGACAAAGCGATGAATATTCAATATGAAGTGAATAATTTATCCAGAGTAACTTTGCTCTCAAATGTTGAATTCTACTCTCTTTCCACGGCTTGGATATGGCCCATTTATATCCTTCAAATAGAATTGAAGGGTCGATTCAAAATGTTTCTAGTATATGGAACCTCAAGGATCATGGATCTCGTGACGTGACATGGAAAGCCGACACAATTTTTAATTTTTATCACCAAACTCAATGTACGTGGGCTGTAGTGGTGTAACCTGTGTATACACATGTTTTATAATTGATAGGGTGTGTATATGTGGAAAAATATTTTTTTTCTCTCTGGAAAGTGCAAAAGGGGACTTCAAGTCTGCATAGGGAAATGCAAAAGGCCTTCTGATTAAGTTGCATGGGGTGAGGCAAATCTTTCTCTAACAATATATACTATATAAGTGTATGGAAGCTCTTCAAAATGTCTTTGGTTTGGAACTGGATAAATGAAGGCCTTGTAAAATTTATTCCAAAGGAAATAAACCAAGAACTTATCAACCTGAGTTCAATATCCATTACTTTGCATATTCTTTTGAAAATCATTATGCATATTCTTTTGAAAATCATAATTGTGAAATATATTGGATTTATCTATGCGTGTTTCACTTTAGACAATGCCATAGAAGTATGGGAGGACATGGGATGGGACCAAAGTTCTACCATTGATTCCCTCTTCAACAACATTGACTATGATAAAATGGCCTTTTATTTATCCTATTCTTTAACCCTTAAATTTTGGGCCAAGGTTTATACACTATTGAAACCCTCTTTGCAAATACCCCTATCATTTTATTTGTTAAAAGAAAATCTGAGTGGGTGTTATCCACAATTTTGGTCATCATGAGTATGTTATGATGATGGAAAATCAAGCTCTTCACTAAGAACACTTTCATGAGAAAAGTTACACTTGTCTGTTTCCAAAAACCTTATTTTTAAAGGAGGTTCGCAGGCTACCTATATATTTACCTGCGAGAATGCCTGATTCTCGTAGGTTGCTTTAAGATGGAGTGTGAGGGGTTCGCACTGTACCTAATAGCCAGGGTGCAAACATCTTCTTAAAGAGGAAAACGATGAAGTTCTCGAGCCTTCTAGAAGGGAATCTTCGAGAAGAATGAGTTGGCTAGCGAATGGTTATCTAAGTACTGGTTTCCCTGATATCTTGGGATCATTTCCTATCCAAGTAACTAATCAATCTTCTCCTATATATTGAGGAGATTTCTCATGGAAAGGGTTAAGCAAACAAACAACAAGCTAGCTAGAGATTGAATGGAGAATTAGTGCAAGACTGTATGGAGGACTGATGCTATAGTAGCTAGAGACAACAACAAGGTCATCAAAGGTGGTTGATTTTCTTCATGCATGAGCAAGTGTGTGTGTCAGAGCTAGAAGCCATCGAAAGGAGACCTACGACATCAAGGCTCAGGTTGTAAGTTTCACTTTCAATTAATTCAATACAGTAATATGTCCCTTTCCCATAAAGATGATTTAATGCAATATAAGAATATGTCCCTTTCCCATAAAGATGATGTCACTCTTTATTACATAACCCTTGATCATATGTATAGACTAAATATTGAATATGGCTACACCACTTTCACTTGATTGGTTTGTAATCACAGGTTTTGAATGGGACAAGAGCATTGAGCGCATCTTGGAACAACATAGATCTAAGGAGATCGTTCATAAGGTATGTCCATAATCCTTATCTCTAGTTCATTCAATAAATGATCTAGGAAAAGATAGCAATATTCTGCCTTGTTTTGTTTCTACATCCAAGTGGATCAAGGGAGATCGGTTTGTGTCCTCACTCACGGATTTATCCAATAGTGGGTGGGGATCTTTCATTTAATCTGTCAATAATGTATTTGGATATCACTTTGTCTGTTTTGGTTGTTGAGGCCATAGGGTATATGAATGGTTCTAAAGTTAGTATGGGCCTAATTTATGGGATCCCTCATATTTTTAACAACCACAAATTGTGTATGAATACTTATGATAATATAGGAATGGTTCTCATGTGGAAACACACCATGGATTATTTAGATAAGTTTTGTCTGGATTCTAACTCCAACACCTAGTGGGCGAAGACACAATGTTATAAACAAAACTAACAACCTATACATGGTTGGTTAGCCTCTCAATGTTGATCTTGGATATAGCTCATGAAAAATTTATGTTTTTGGTTATACCCTTCAACTTCTAGGTTTCTCCTTGAGATCTATAAGAAGTGCTTGTGGAAAGAGTGGAAGAAAAATGACAGTGGATCACCAAGATATTTTTCTAGGTGGTGGAATTCTATATTTGCACTAAAGTTCTTGTAGTGACTTATGTTTACTATGATTCCCACTAAGATCCCTCTAAAATTCATATTCAAATTTACATAAAGGATACATATTCCACTGAGTTAATAATATATGCCTCGATATAATTTAGGCACTAGTTAGATTTCTCCCCATACATAGTTGTTCATCTCTAAACCCATATTAATCAAATATTTATAATATTTTAGGGAGGCCAAAAAAATATTCCATGGCCACTACTATGGTCAAAGAATAAATATAAACAATTTATAAACAATTTAAGAAGATACTGAGTTCAACACCAACAAGCAACACTTTTCCCAACTATGAAATCAACATTAGGAAGTATACAAATATATAATTTGACATGTTGAGTTTTTACCCATCCCATGCTTGAGGTTTTGTAGTCTATGAATCTGACATGTTGAGTTTTTACCCATCCCATGTTTGAGGTTGTGTAGTCTATGTCATGTCACAACCTCAACAACTTTGAAATGTGCAAACTCCATCTGGAAGATAATGAACTCAAGAATTTAGTAGTGAAAGCAACCACATTTTCTAAGTATGATTTTTTTTTTAAACAGAAATTTTCTTACAAGTTCCGATGGAATGGATCAATGAAGAAAAACAATGTTATTGTGAATTTATTAAGTTTTGGGGAAAAGTTGTATCTTATTGGGTGTGGAAAAGAAACCAACTATTCATTTTCACAATTTTGATGTGGTGATTTTGGTGCTAGATTTAATATAAATGACTACATTTTTCATTTGTATCTACTTAGGAAAAAAATTAATAACTAATGGACACATTTGAAATAAACACTAAACAGAAACAACACTTGAGTATTATTTTTAATACAAAAATTTATTGTAATGTATTGTTTTTAGACTAAATTAATTTTGTAACAAAATGATACTATTTATAGTGATATGATTAAAGTTTAAAGTTTCAATGTAATCCAAATTCCATGTATGGTGGAATGATCACATTAAGTGTTTTTATCCAACTTTGAAAACAAGGTTGCTACATGATTAGATCACTATTACTGTCCTTGACAATAATTATCCAATTTATGAAAATTTGTTAAGAAATGTCTTCAATTTAAAATTTTGTAAGACCATCATAACACATTAACTTCACAACTTAACTAGTATAAATCTATCTTAACTTTAATTGTAATTAGCATTCAAAAGGATTAAATTCCTATAGATACTAATCGCATATTTTCACATCTTCAAAGAAGTTTGGATCTTGACAAGTTTCCTCTCTCTCAACATTTAATAGATGAAAAGTTAAAATGAATATAATATAGTTTCTCTTTTTAAAATTTTAAGAGAAAATTGTCTCTCTCACTAAGAGTAATATTCTATATTGTCCAATTGTATGGGGTAATTATTTGAATAATGGTATCTATAAATTGGGCAAGAGAGCACTGAATTGGGTCTCCACTCTTAAAAATATCACTCAAAGTTTTAAGGTTTCCCATCTCTCTTAATATTTTATCATGTTGGTTCATTGGTCGTGGGGCATTGTCTTCAAAGTTTACATTCAGATCTAGAAAATTTAGCACATGGAGGTTTTAGTTTATTTATACTATTTATCACCATTCTATAATAAGATATTTACAAAAAAATTAAGTCCAAAAAATATTTTTAGAAAACAATTCATTACAAAGAAATTTCATTAGAAACATTTTGTTGTTTTCCTATAATGACAAATGATACAAAAAATATATACAAATTCATTAATCCATTTTTCTATCCTTTTCATCATACCAAATGATTCAAAATAAAAATGTTGTCTTCTGAATTTATTTCCATATGTTGCATGTATTATGAGGATTTCATGGAAGCCAAAATGTGGAGTTTAGTTGTAATATCATTATTTATGAAAGATGGGAAAACCATTGTAATTGTAAGAGTTAACAATTTATAAGCATTCAATGCTATTAAAAAGAAGAATTATTTTCAAGTCTAATGAATATTAATTTAAAATTTTATTGAATATTATTTTGAAATAGTGAATATTATTTATATTGGGGTTAAAAGATAGAGTTTCATTTATAAATATTCATAATAATTCAAAATATTCATAATAATTAATAAATGCATATACTATTATTCTTGTGTTTAGGATTCTACTTTTGCATTTGAAAATTCTCCATTTAGTGTGCTTTGGAAAATGGTTTTGTCTTGGTGGAAACCATTTTTTGTTGATTTGGTGTACCTAGCTAACTTACGGTGATATTTTTAGTAGCTAAATACCCATTGTATAATAGAGTAAAGGGTTAGGAAAATAGAGACAAAGGACATAGGAAAGGGAAATGTAGATAGAGGACAAAGTAAATGGATATGGAGACAAAGGATTCATGGCTTTCTATGCACACCTCCCTTTATGACTCATGATAGTAACATTTTAATAGGAGTTTAATAATTAAAGGATATCATATTTATATTTAAAGTATTTGTCACTGCTTCATGCCACTTCTAGAAGTGAAATCACTTATTTGTATCCCTAATTGTTTTCTTCTAGGTGTCTTACTAGCCAAGATATGTTAAATTTTTTATGTTTACAACTACTTACAAACCCATGGGAAATTCAACGGGAATTGTCTCTAGATTCATATTTATCAAAGGAAGATATGAATTTTTTGCATCGTCCTATGGATAATTGGAGCTCTAGGCTTGGAAGGTATTAGTGTTAGTTGTTTCTTCCAATGGAACTATTTTATTTCACAATGCACTTGAAAATTTATTATATTTACTAGGTGGGTAGTGGATTGTCTTATCTAGGTTGCATTGCATTATTTCATATTATTATAGTGGTACAGAGAGAAGGGGGGGGAGGATTTCTCAATGGAGAGAGAGACGGAGGGGTCGCGCGAGAGAGGAGGGGGAAGGGGAGATGGTAGTGTGAAATTTATTTGTGGTTATATGGATAGTCAATATATTCTCATATTTCTCACAGAGATTAGCTTGCAGAGTTGAAGGGATGGTCAGATAATTGTAGGAATCATACTCTAGTTTTATCTTTTTGTTCCTATATAAAACATTTCAGTTTACAAATAAATTAAATTATATTCTAGATCTCTATTTCTAACTCAAATTTGTTGCATACAAGTTCATTCAAAATTGAAACTAACATATTAGATGTAAGACATGTCTACATATACTATCTTGTTATTCGGGGCATGCTTGGAAAATAAAAACATGTGATATCATCCCTTAAGTTGTCCAAAGGACATATGGGGACCCGAATATTTCATAACTGACAACCAATTGAGATATAACTTTATGTCCAAACTTTCTTAAAGTAGTATAACAATTCATAAAAAATCACATTATGTGGAATGGACCAAAAAAGTAAATCGGACAAGATAGAATCCTAAATTCACCTTATTGGAAAGGACCACAAAAGTAAAACAAACAATATGGAATCCTACATATCCATATAAATGTACTTGATACAATATTTATTTTGGAATGTTGTTTACAAATATCGTAATAGTATGTCATCTTCAATCATTCATTCATGGTCGACTTTTGTCATTTTCCATTTTCTAACTTTCAATTTTTCTTCGATTGAATCTCTACTAACTTTATGCATGTTGCACATGTAACATCCTGCTCTTGCGTGCACTGAATGAACTTATTCCTTGAGGACACTTGCTCGCAAGTGATCCGGATTATTATACTATTAAACATTTGATTTTGATTATGAGGTGTTATGGGTTGTTGACATGTTGTTTTGTTGCATTGACATAGACAAGTGCTATTGACTCAGTTTTGTTGAGTGTGCAAGATTTTGGACCTCGAGGATGTAGAGGCATCGATGGAACCCCTTGGACTCCGAATCGAGTCGGGGAGTGAACAATTGGGGTTTGATTGTTTAATATGTGATATTAGTGAATATGATTAGATGATATGATTATGGATATATTTCTGACATGATTCGTTGACGATGTAGGCTGATGATAGCTTGTCGACCAGACTCACATGTGTAGTAGAGGGGTCACGCTCAACTACCAGAGATGTTGAGGGAGAGGTGTGGACAACAGCCCTGCCACAACCTACTATCACTCCCATCGTGGCTCGAACTGTAGGTTAACAATTAGTTCGAGAGGACCCACGATGTCATGAGGGAAGACTGCGACAGTCGCTCACGATGATTTTAAGGGGCGTACAATTAGGCAGGGGCCTTATTCCTTAGAGTTCGTTAGTCTCCCACAAGATCACCTAGTGGAGTATTGACTCCAGGGGTTTTTGGTGTCTACCAAGTCATTCAAGAGGCGAGTGGAACACTTGGAGCACGTAGTGCATCCTGAAGGGCACGTCGCGCAAGGGAAACAAAATGAGGCGAGTGGCACCCTTGGAGCACCTAGTGCATCTTGAAGGGAACGTCACATTGTTAATTAATAAATGAATAACCTAGATGTCCTTAGCGAGAATAACGTGATAAGATTTTTTTTTTTAAATTACCTAATAAAATGTCGCCCAACGTCGAAAATTAAAATCTTGGTCTAGGTGAAACTTGCGGTAAAAGAAAATTATGTATGTAAAAATAAAAATGAAAATGAAAAAATAATAATGATATTCATCATTAATCATGTGTCGAGAAAAGGGGTAAGTAATTATATTAATTTATAAAAATCTTTTGGGGGATAATTGTTTTGTCACTTATGCTAATTAAAGTTATTAATTAAAAAGGAAAAAGGGAAAAAGGTTAATTCTCTACACCTGCCAAATTGAGTTTTAAATGAAAAGGGAAAAGGGGGAAATCTAAACGATTTAGGAACTAGGAAAAAGTGGGAAACATAAAAAGAAAGGGGAAACAAGGAAGAAGTAGAACGTCTAACTTAGAAAGGTATCTACCATTTAAGAACTTTCTAAATCAAACTCAACTAGTAAATTAGTAAGGGGGAAAGTCTTTAAAACTTGTAAGGGAATATGGGGACACCTAGGAGCGATTCTAGGAATGATTTTAGGTGGGTGAGGGAAATAGGGGTAATTAATTAATTAAGGAAATTAATTTATGGTGTATTAAAGGGGATGGGAGACACTTGTACGGGTAGGATTATTATGAATTAAATTAATGAACAATAAATTAAAAGGGATTTGGGGAAAGTTTTTGACTTCGAAACTCTAGATAATGGAGGGAGGAGAAGGATGAGGGATCTCTTATGGCATGCATAACGTTACGCTGCGGAAATTTATACTTGAATGACTTAGCTTGTGGGAGTTGGGATTCCCAACTCGGTGAGGAGTGGTAACTCGACCTTGCGAGGCGAGCTGAAAGCTAGTTGATTCAATAGTTAGTGTGCATGGCCCCTTTGTGGCTCGGGGGGCTAAGGGGGAAGAACAGTACCTCTAGCATTGGCTGGGAGGTACCGGTGAAGTCACATTAGTCGGCAAGCGAAAGTTGCAGGAAGAGCATGGGACATCAACGATTGGGCAACGATACGCTTCCTATATTTCTACATGGTAGAATGTTAGTATGATTTATGCTCTTAATTATGCATGTTTAATTGGGTAAGGAAAATGATTGTCTTAGCATTCTAGTTGATGACTAAAATTTTCCCATAGTCTTTAGCTCGATGATTGATTGACTCCCATGGCCTTTGATTTCCAGCCTATCTTGATCTTCCTATGGTTTATTGGTTTGTGATGATTGTGGTTGTTTTCTTTTCATCCCTAGCTCATTAGTCCTCGCCTAAGCAGTGGGCCAGGAGCATGATCTATGGTCGTCGCTTCATCGTTAATAGACTTATGGATCTCAATGCCCTGTTTTTATGTGCGTGGATAATGAGCGAAGGATGTTCCTGTCATCCGTCTACCTCTGTTGTTTTCCCTTGGCTGATTGTTTGTATTGCGTCTTTTGCGATTGAGTACTTTTGAGATTTTTTATCCTTTCCTTCTATGAAACATGTAATACCCTTTGTGTTTTTACTGTGTGTTGTACCATTGTATTAAGAAAATGATTTACCCTTTTACTTGTCTGCGATTTACCCTTGCAAGTCAGCGATTAACCTTTTTATTCTCTGCGTTGGGACATTGGATGTTGACTGTAACACATGCCTAGAATGACAAACACAATTTTACCTTGGCAACCTGCATTTTATGACCTTTTGGGATTGCGTTTTTTTTGTAATGCCTACATTCCTACGCAGGGATTTTAAGTTCGGTGACTTTGATGACCGAATTTAAGTTATATTGATGAGCGATTTTACGTAGATGATAGACAACACTTGTTTTTACAGATCACCACGATTTTCAATCTAGACCGAGATTCCATACATTAGACTGCGATTTACTTATTGACTGTAAATTTTTATGCTCTAATCGAATGCCTGGAGACGAGTTTTGTTCTCTGAGTAACCCACTCTTAAGACAGTTTCAATGTGCTCAGACGATTATTTATTTTATCTACACAGCGTTTAAAAATGTCTACTTGATTGTAATGAAGGATAGCATTATGTCATGTATTAACAACAATTTTTTGGTTAGCCTCCTCTCCCTAAAATTGCACCTAATAAATCTGGATAGACCAACGATTTTTACTATCAAGATGGATAGCGCTTATGGCATATCTACATAGCAAATTTATAATACTGACCGCACTTATACAACGATCGATGTTATTGACAGCAAGGTGTATTAATTTTCAACAACAACGTTTTAATTGGATTGATGGTCTGTGATCCTTTATCTGCATTTTCTTAACTGGACTTTGTTTGGGGGTCATGCGGCACTGTAAGCTGTGTGACAGCGATTTTTTTGACATGTTGATGGCATAAGGATAGTATTTTTTTATATCTGTGGCAAACCGTTTTAACATCATGGCAAGTATGATGGAAGCGAGACCTCGGTTGAATATTAGACATCCGTTGGTTTAAATGATAGGGTTATGTAATGGCAACGTTTATTCTTGAGAATATAACTTATGCTTTTCTGGAGCGCCTGGTGATTCCCTTAACCTGTGATTTTAAATGATCCGTTTACCTTCACGCCCTGTTGCCCCATTCCATTTTACCAGTTCGCCTGGCACCTTCATCGCCTTCCTGCGATTTCTGTGGATGCAATAACTTCACCCTTGACCGCGTTTTCGTACATGAAATAAGTCTGCGTTTTTCTGGGGACTTGGTCTGCTTTTTTTTTTTCTCAGCGATACTACCTGGAGGGCATTGGCATCCCTGCTTTTTTATTTGGTTGCCTGCGATTGAGTCATTATAAGGTGATGAAGGAGAACAGAGTTAATTTCAGAGCTTATCCTTGGCTGTAGAAACTCCCAGTTAATTTTTATTACAGAGAATGGGTTCTCGTAATTCCGTTTTATTGTTTTTAGAAAGGATGTTTAAATTGTTAAGGATCTCGAATTTCTAACTTGCAATTGTGGTACTACCTTTACCTCTGCGTTGGTTGAATCCCAGCGGAATGGAATCAAAATATCTATGTGCCTGGCAATGTTATTTAAGATTGTATTATTTCCACAATTATTGCTCAGCGCTTTCTTTCCTGATTGTGTTCCTTGACTAGAGGTATTACGCTGGCGTTTGCCTCTTTTAAGGCTGAAATCGTTGCATGTTGCCTACGATTTCCAAGTGTCACCTGGCGAGTTGGGCCACTGGTTATGACGCCCTCTTCATGTCTTTTTTAACCTAGCGAGGTTTCTATTTAATCTCCGCGTCTTCTTGTCTCTGTGCCAACCTTGTCATTGAGCACATTGCCCTTTTCCTGCGGTGTAATGTATAGCATTAATTCTCTTGTAGATTCTGTAATGTCTAGATTCTGTCTAGATTTCCGTATTTTTATGGCTTTAATTCTCATTGAATGCAAATGGCAGTATTTCTCATCGATTGTATATGGTATTATTTCTCATTTAATTTTTGGCGACTCTCTTAGAATGTATAGGTTGATTTATATGGCATTTTATAGCTTGTAAAGGTAGCTTGATTTTTATGTAATGAATACATTGCTTTTATAACGTTTAATAATATCTTTAACCTCATTTAATATCATTGAGGTGACAATTTTATACACAACAAGTTAGTGTTAAAATTGCATTGAATAGCGTCAAAGGCTCTTATTTATAACCACCCAATAGCATAAAATGGCAGTAAAGATAGCATTGAAGTGGCATAAATTCAGACATCAATCACATTCCAGATTAGCCCTTCTAGACAATAATGTCGACTATATTTTTAAGCAACGTGGAGCACCCTTAAATGTTAAGTAGATCACTTATTTTATGGATAGTTTTTAATTGATTGATAAGCGCATTTGATTGGGTTGAGGTACCTTCTTAGTGCACACTTTGCTAACATTTATGACCTAAGCAACTTGGTAACAGTTCGACCTTTGCACTTAGACATTCGGCTTATCAATTATTGTACAGGTTGTTGGCGAAGTGGGGTTTTAGCTTGAGATTTTCCTTGATTTTAGTCATCTTGCATCTGTGACCCTGTTGTTGGGGTATGGGTGTATCCTTCATCTCARTATTCTTCTCCTGGCACATCAAAGTTATCTAGAGTCCTTGGTCCAGATAAGATGTGTTGTGCCAAGGTTATAAKCACGTCTATCCCTTGGGGACGACATGATTCTGATGAGGGTATCATTGTACACCCTAAGATATAGGGGCGAAAGATAACTTGGTCGAGGTTTGTGCCTTTCGTGTGGTTGTTGTTGGCCGATGTGAGTTGTTGTTAGAACTTAGGACGTTACGCCTTCAGGATTTTGGTTCACGCGCCTTGAGGTTCTGGTCTTTTGTTTGTCAAGGCCGTTGCATCAGGATGGGGATGTTGTCCCTTAGATTGTAGGTGTGGTCGTGTTTGCGTCGGGTGGGTATTCATTTTTTTCTTTGTTGTTCTATGCATGTTTCTCCCAGTTTCTCTTGTGCCAGTGCGTGGAGTCATAGTTTCCTGTTGCCTAGACTGCATACTTGCGTTCGTCGTCAGTTGTGTAGTTAAATGTTGTTGTCGTCTTCTTCTTTCTTTTTAAACAAAAAAATTTTGCACTTTCTATTTTGCTTGTAGTTGTAACGAAGGGGACCTTACATATGGTATCAGAGCAGGTTCAACCCTGCGATTGTGGATCACCATGTTTCCACTGCAGTCAACCCTTGAGTTGACCTAGCACTAACTAAAAAATTTAATGTGCTATTGTGGTGATGTCGATTAGAGGACGCCACAGATGTTCGCGACGGGTTCCATGGACGGAGGTGTGATTCCTCCATAAGTGTCGCACCCTCAGAGTCTAGCCCCAAGGGGAGGAACAAGTCCTTGGGATCGATCTGATTGTTATAATGGATGATGACGACTTGACAAGGTCCTTTCGGGGATTTCAGAGGCCTTGAGTCACCATTTGTACTGAGATAAGGCCAAGGAAACTGTACCCCGGAGGGTACACAGCGCACCCAGCCAATACCGTTAGTATTTTCTTCGAACTTGAGAAGGTCATTTTCTGAGCTCTTGGGTGCCCCAGACGACACATCCTCCAAGGCATGGTGCGGGAGTATGGCGATGCACTTGCGCTTCACGATTATACTTCCAACACGAAGGTCTACTTGGTGGTCTTCCACTGAAGGGGAGCGCTCTTCTATGGTGGAAGACGCTCCTGTGGTTTTAAATATGACCGTCGAAGACGTGTCATGGGAACTATTCGAGGAATGATTTCGGGAGAGGTATATTTCTGAGGAATTCAACTAGCATCAACTCAACGAGTTCAACACCTTGCCATAGGGCAGTCGCACGGTGCCCGAGTATGAGGCCCGTTTCGAAGCTGCTTCGGTATGCTCCACACCACATTACCCAGAAACGTAAGGTCAAGAAGTTCATGTTTGGCCATATTGTTAGAATTCAGCTTCTACTTCGGGCACCAGGATTACTGGACCGAAGAAAGTTTGTTGGATTGTCAGGAGCCACATTACCAGCATTACTGCCCAGAGGAAAGGTCTGAATCTCTGGATCAGCAAGACCCACTACCATGGGAGTTTTGGGCAAGGCCCATCGGATTCATGCAGCAGTGAATAACCGCCAGGAAGAGCACCAGTTGACTGCGCTAGAGATGTCAGGTACTGTCGTTGACCAGACCCTTAGTATTTGATAGATCTCGATGCTACCAAGAGTTTCATTATTGGTTCAACACTAAAAATGATTAAGGTAAATACAATCGAAAATGATGAGTTTAGCTTTGTGGATATGGCCTCAGGAGCCAAAAAAAGGTTGGAGGTAAGGTTACGGGCCATACCCTTAAATTGGGAGAGTTTGTCACCAGGACCAACCTATACGTCATGATATTAGGATATTATGACGCAGTGATCGACATGGACTGGTTAGAATTCCATGAGGCGATACTCAGCTGTAAGATGAAACGATTGAGCTTGGTCGATGATGAGGGACAGAGATGCGTGAATGTAGGATGGGACTGGGGAGTTTCCCTAAGGTTCATCTCTTCCTTGTAGTTACAGAAGAGCGGCACAAGGGATGTAAGCTTCATGTGATCCTTTCGTTAAATGAAAAAGGAGTAGCGGAAGGTCTAGAACACCTTCCGGTGGTGAGAGAGTTTGCATACATATTTCTGGAGGAGTTACCTGGGATGTCATCAGAGAGGGAATTGGTGTTTACTATAGACCTAAAACCGAGGATTGAACCAATAGCTAGAACACATTATCGGATGTCAACCCCGAAGTTACAAGAGTTGAGAATGAAACTAAAAGAATTGTTGGACCTGTGACTGATACGTCCAAGTGTGTCACCAGGAGGTGGGCTTGTTATTTTTCATACAAAAGAAGGATGGGTCATGGAGGCTCTTCATTGACTACCGTCAATTGAACAAGGCAATGATAAAGAATCAGTATC
Source organism: Picea sitchensis (assembly GCA_010110895.2). Lineage (NCBI taxonomy): Eukaryota > Viridiplantae > Streptophyta > Pinopsida > Pinales > Pinaceae > Picea > Picea sitchensis. Next base: position 2,666 of record SNQJ01S0183743.1, on the reverse strand, counting down.
CGTTTCCAAGGATTGATGATTTGTTCGATCAAATGAAGGGTGCGATGGTGTTCTCAAAAATTGATTTGTGATCAAGGTATCACTAGTTATGGATCAAGGAGGATGACATCCCTAAGACCACCTTTAAGACGAGGTTGGGACATTGCAATTTTACTATTTTACCATTTGGACTGACAAACGCCCCAGGGGTATTTACGAGTTTGATGAATAGGGTGTTCTACGAATACTTGGACAAGTTCATCCAAGTATTCATTGATGATATTTTGATCTACTCTCGGATGACGGAGGAGCATGACGAGCACTTGCGCTTGGTACCACAGTGTCTGTGAGAGCACAAGTTGTATGGGAAGTTGGCCAAATTCTCATTTTATCAATCGAAGATTCACTACTTAGGGCATGTCATCTCCGACGAAGGTATCATCATGGATCTAGCAAGGGTCGAGGCTATTATGGAATGGCCTATGCTGACGAACATCCCAGAAGTACGTATATTCATGGGTTTAGCAGGATACAATCGATGGTTTGTCAAGGTATTTACGAAGATAGAAAATCCGATCACAGAGTTGCAAAAGAAGAACAAGAAGTTTGTTGAGACCGAGAAATGCGTGGAAGAATTTCGGAGGCTCAAAGAGCTATTGACAACAACACCGATACTAAAGGTCCTTGACATGGACACAAACTTCTTGGTATGCATGGACACATCCAAGGAAGGCTTAGGCGGAGTCTTGATGCAAGATAGTCAAGTAATCGCTTACCTCTCGAGGAAACTAAGAAGGCATGAGGAGAACTATGCGACGGACGATATGGAGTTGTTAGTCATTGTTTATTCCTTGAGGTTTTGGGGACACTACCTTGTCGGATGAAAAATTTGACTAAAGACAGACCATTGTGGACTACAACACATCTTTACACAAAGCGACCTGAATGCACGACGACGGCATTGGCCAAAATTGCTTAGCGAGTACGACTTCGATATTAATTACATAAAAGGAAAAATGAACCGGTGGCAGATGTTTTGAGTCAGAGACCACACATCTTTTCGGTGTTGCCCCTTTAGACGAATATACATGAAAGGATTCTAACTTTACATCGTGACGAAGACTGGTACAAAGAGGTCAAGAATTTTTTCTGGACAAAACACAATGATGGTACCAATATTTGAAGGATTTATGTTTGACAAAGATGGATTATTGAGGTTTAGAAAAAAATAGGATCTACGTACCAGCAAACGACGAGTTAAGGAGGTTGATCCTAAACAAGGCTCATAAAGAAGTATACATGGATCACTGGAGAGTCATGAAGATGAAGGCGGACCTTAAACCCTTATTCTTTTGGAAGGGATGAACTATGCAAACATAGTCAACTATGTGGCTAGATGTCTAGAATTTCAGTAGGTAAAGGATAAACATAGACATCCAATGAGATTACTACAACCACACGCTATTCCGGAATCAAAATGAGAGGTTATTTCGATATATTTTATTGTTGGATTGCCACTGATGGCAAGGAGACACGACTTTATTTTCGTAGTAGTAGACACTCTGACAAAGAGTGCTCATTTTATTCCCGTACGTACGAAGTATCAGGCACCTGACCTAGCTAGAGTTTTCATCAGTGAGATTGTGAGGCTACATGACATGGATAAGAGGATTATACCCGATCGAGGATCAGTGTTTACTAGACGATTTGGACGAGTTTCCAAGAGGCCTTGGGAACCCAACTTAACTTTAGTACTACGTATCACCCAGAGACTGATAGGTAGACCAAATGAATGAACCAGAGCTTGGAGGACATGTTGCACATGTACGTGATGGACCAACAAAAGTGTTGGGAATAATTCTTGCCACTGGTAGAATTCGCTTATAACAACAGTTACCAAAGCACCATTAAGATGACGCCTTTCGAGTTTCTTTATGGGTGACCATGTCAAACCCCTTTGAGTTGGGATCGGCTTGAGGATAGGGTCCTGGTGGAACCAAAAGAGATCCAAGAAATGGAAGAGCAAATGAAAATAATAAGAAAAATGATTAAACAAGTGCAGGATCGGTAGAAGATTTATGCCGATGCGCGTCGTGTCGACCATAGTTACGAGGTTGGCGATCGCGTCTTCTTGTGGGTAAAACTGCATAAGAGTTCTATCAAGTTTGGAAGGTGAGATAAACTCTCTCCTAGGATCATGGGTCCTTTAGAGATTGTGGAGAGGAAGGGCTTGTGGCCTATCGACTAGCCTTGTGTAATTCTTTGAGGCGTATGCACGAGGTTTATCATGTATTTGTTTTGAGACATTATTTTAGTGATCCTACACATGTTATTGAAATGAGTTCCTTGCAGGTATTAGATGATGGGGCACTCACGGCTGAGTGGATCCACATATTGGATCATCGCATTCGAATGCTACGACATTGAATAGTAGATGAGGTCAAGGTCCAATGGGACAACTATAGTCCTCTCTCAACGACCTCGGAGGATGCATATGATATGCATCAACAGTTTCCATTTTTTTGGATAGATAGACTTATGATGCCGTGATACACATTATTTCGACACTTATATACTGTGAAACTTTGGGACAAAGTTTAGACCAAGAGGGGTGTATGTAACATCCCACTCTTGTGCACACTGAGCGAACTTATTCCTTGAGGACACTTGCTCCCAAGTGATACAGA
>SNQJ01S0183741.1:0-18902 GCA_010110895.2 Picea sitchensis | reverse complement strand
ATTTTTATTTTAAAAACTTCAAATACTTTTATCCTTTAAAATTAAAATTGACCTTTTCCACACTTAAATATTTTTTTTAAGAATTAAACTTCTCTTTGTCTTCCCTTAATCCTCTTCTTTATAGATTATACAAACCAGATCAAATAATACTTTTGCTAACTAACTTAAGAATAGGATGTCTTTTAATATTTAATTAACCAAGAAGGGATGTGTCCGTACGAAAAGTACAACAAACCATTAATTTTGACAATTCAATCTGAACGAGCTCTTAATTGACATGTATGGCCTCTTCTTGATGTTTGTATAGACTGCTAATTTCACAACCCGCTTTTTATTGTATCTGGATTGAATTTGTTTGCATCAAATTGACAAGATTCCACTAATTGGAAGCGGTTGGTACAAAGTACTATCTGGTTATTGAGGTATAGAGACTGGCATCTACAATTGCACGACCAGAAAGTATGGGCTAGGGTTGTGTTATGGAAGCTGGATTTGTACGACTAGTACAGAAAAAAATTCCATACGGTCTTCAATAAAAATTGCATATAGTATGGCAGGTACAGTGGTTGTAAATTTGGTGGCTAATTGTTCCATTCAGCTGGATTCTGCTTCTTTGATGGTTGGTTTCTGTTTTTGTTTTTTATTTTTATATTATATATATATATATATATATATATAATTTTTTTAGAGCCCCTTTTTTATATTTATATTTATTTATTTATTTTTTAATCTGGTTTTCCCTATATTTGTTTTATTGTAAATATGTTTCTTCATTTTTTTTATTTTGCAACAGAAATTTTATATTTAAATGGCCAAGGGCCAATTATGTTCAAGGACCCAATTTTAAGAGAAATTCTAAAATTTTGAGTGGCCAAAGGTCTGCAGTGACGTTTCCAAGGGCAATACAATTTTGACAAGGAGTCTAGATGCCAAAGACGAGGATCATAAACAAGCTCTGATTTTTAAATGGCCAAAGGCCAAGTTTTTGGTCAAAGACCGAAGATCCAAAAACTTGAAAATTTGAGTGGCCAAATGCCTACAGTGACATTGCCAAGGGAAACAAAATTTTGACCACAGGTCTGATAGCCAAAGGCTGCAATCAGACTTGCTCTGATACCAAATGAGATGAACAAAGTTCGCTCACACAAGAATTATCCAAAATACTTGGAATATAATAAAGTAATCCATGTGGGATTGTAAATAATATATGAATAAATAAGATATATGAGATGATATGCAATTGATATTGAGGGATCGTTTATAGAACCACGCAGGGGTGCCCTTAACCAATAGTCATGTCCTTTGAGACATGTCCTTTCATTATTAATAGTTATTATTTATTAATTAATTTATTATGTTATGAATATCTATTTATATGTATATTTATGTTCATAACAAAGACCTAAGTGCCATCAATTCGAAGAGATATGGCCAACAAAACCGCTGATGGTATCAACATAGAGTTAGTACAAAAAACATGCCCCACATAACTCCTTAAGGAAATCCTCCGGATTATGCTAATCAAATCGCAGAGCTACTCTCAGAGGAAATCACAGGGTTGAGAAGGTAGGAAATGTTGTGTGGTAAATAATAAAGGTTTGAGAAAACTTTCTGAGCGTGTAAACTTAAGTCAACATGTAATACGAGTGTCACAGTGTAGACTGTGCAAGAAGCTGGGCACCATTATAAGCTCGAGCGGGTGGAAAAGAAGGTATGTTGGAGACTGTGCATCAATTCTAAGCACACACAGGTAAGACAGAGGGTGTTAAAAATGAGTGTGAGTTAGGGGACAACGCATCAATTTCTGAATGTAGAATCCACCACCAAAATCTTGTTGAGGTAAAGCGAATCACTGGGCACTGAGTAAAGAGTTGTAGAAGTAAAAAAAAGGGTTGAATAGATCTAAGAGAAAATGCAGAGATCAAAGTCATTTCTTTCCCTTGGAAAAGGGTTGAGGTGAAAATGCATAGGCACCTGGTTCTTTGTAAGGAAACATATGGTGAAAAGTAAGCATTNTCCAAAGAAGACTAAGTTTTGTATCTTGAAGGAGAGAAACTGTGTGCAAATTCCAATGACATAGCATAGAGCAACGGCAACTACTACCCATCCATTCACAACCTTCAATTCCAATGCAGAGGTCATGGGAGGTGGACGTGGGGGTTTAAATCACTCAACCAAACTGCAAAAGGAAGAATCCATCGCAGAGTTATTAAGCCATTCTCCGAAGGTTTAACTCACTCATCACTTCGCATAGGATCTTGCTAATAACAAAGATCGGGAGGTTAAAACACAGAGTTAATCTACCCAAACATTCGCAGAGCAAATCAAAGTTAAAAAAAAATTCCAGTGGCTCATGGGATTGTGAGAAGGTATACACAAATGCGCAAGGGTTTTCTAAGAAAACATAGTGTTTGCAATAGATTGACGCAAGGAGGATCTCCTTGGCTAGTAAAAAGCATGCTTAGGCATAGAGATGAATGAAGGTTGCAATGTTGGGGTAATTAAAACGTTGAGGTTGGAAAATCCACATAAAAGTTGTAGAGGGTACAACTGAATGGAAATGCTAAAGTTAATAAAAGCTTAAACACTGAATCTCACAATTGTTTTGGAGATTAAACGCAAAATAAAACAGAAATTAACACCTAATTTCACAATTTTTTTGATGAGTATAATGCAAAATAAATTAGAAATTAACACCAAATTTCACAACCTTGTTGAAGAGATTAAACGCAAATAAAACAAAAATTAACACATAATTTCACAATTGTTTTTTGACGAGATTAACACAAAATAAATCAGAAATTAACACCAAATTTCACAACCTTTTCAACAAGATTAAACACACAATAACAAATAATTTAAACTCAATTAAAAGTACCGTAACCGAAGTCACATAATTCAAAGTGGCTTCGCCACGCTTGTGCTCCATCCAACTCCTGCTTGCTAACCACTGAGACATCACTGGTACCTCCCAGCCAACGCTAGGGGTACTTTTCTTCCCCCTGAGCCCCCGAGCCCCCGAGCCACAAAGGTGCCGTGCACAAAAACCATATGAATCTAGCTCCCAACTCGCCTCGCAAGGTTGAGCTACCACTCTCTATACGAGCTAGGTATCCCAACTCCCACAAGAAAAATCAGTCAAGAGAAAAATCTGGTAGCACAACCTTACACATACTGGTCATGTTCGTTCCTCTCCTCTATCATCTCTTTTATAGATTTATTCTTAGTGACCTTTCCATTTTCACATTAAATTAGTTTTATTAAAAATTTATTAGGAAATATTCTCTCTGTACACTTGTCACCCAATCCCTTAGTTGCAACAAAAATTTATTCATTTAATTAATTAAATTAAATTTCCAATTTCGCGTTAATGACTATGTCACATTGCTACATTCACGAAGACGTTTCAATGTCACATAACCATTGAGAACATTATAATCAAACATATATGTATTATATAGTAAGCCAAAATGAATTTTTCAACTGGACATAACAATTGAAGAATATCACAACCCAACAACACCCTTGATGAACATTGCAATGCAACGAAACCCTTAATAAATGTCACATGCAACAAAAACCTTAATGAACATCGCAATGTGACATGAGATTTGATGGATTCTGCAATGTTACATAGCTATTAACATGGAAGGATGAATATCTCAATCCAAAATAACCATTAAACAACACAACAATTTCACATTATGCTTGGATAAATAATATTATACTAAATTAATAATGTAAAATTTTAATATTATAGTTGATAGTATTATAATTTTTTGATATTATATTTGATAGGGTTATGTTGGATTGCGACATTCCTTCATATTTTTTTTGAATTACAACATTTATCTTGCCACATTAATAGCTATGTCACATTGTAGAATTCATCAAATTCCATGTCACATTGTGATGTTCATTAAGGGTTTTATCCCATTGTGACGTTTATCAAATATGATGTGACATTGCAACATTAATTAATGGTTTTGTCACATTACAACGTTCATCAAGGGTTATGTTGGGTTGTGACATTCTTCAATTCTTATGTTAGATTGTGACATTCATTTTGTCTTACTTTATAATATGGACATGTTTGATTGTGATGTTGCTCAATGGTTATGTCACATTGAGACATCCATCTTGGTTGAATTGTGTCAACATCCTATTTTCATTATGGTTATGTTTCATTGTGGTGTTGATCAAACATGATGTCACATTATGAAATTCATAAAGAGTTTTATCACATTGTGACATTCATTGAGGGTTATGTTAGATTGCGACATTCCGTATTTGTTATTTCATATTGTCACGTTCATCTTGACGCGTTAATGACTATGTCACATTGTGGAATTCATCAAATTTCATGTCACATTATGATGTTCATTAAGGGTTTTGTCGCAATGGGACATTCAACAAATGTGATGTCACAATGTGACATTCATTAATGGTTTTATCGCATTTCACCATTCATCAAGGGCTATGTTGGGTTGTGACATACTTCAATGGTTATGAGATATGGTGGCATTCATTTTTAATTATTTTATGTTAAATTGCTACGTTCCTTAATATTTATGTTACATTCCAATGTTCACCAATGGTTATGTTTCATTGCGTTTTTTTGGCTTTGGTTGGCCATAACTCACATTCCTCAACAATTATGTTAAATTGTAACATTCATCTTCATTGAATTATGTAAAATTGTTTTGTTTTGAATAAATGATTATGTTGCATTGTGATGGTCATTAGGGCCATCTCATAGGAAGTTTAGTTGGCCATTGTTCATTATGGTTGAATATGGTGCTTGATGTGGTTGTCTAGGGTTAATGATTTAATAATATTATTAATAATTATGTCACATTGCATATTTTGTCAAAGGTGATCTCGCATTATTATATTTATCAAGGGTTTTGTCTGATTGCAATATTTTTCTTGGGTTATTTTGGATTATGACATTTAAGCATGGTTATGTCACATTGTGACATTCATCTTAGTTAATTTTATGTCAAATTGTTTGGTTTCCTGATTTGGTTATTTCAGATTGTGACATTCAACCTTCCACGTTAATGGTTATGTCACATTGTGATTTTTATTACGGGTTTTTTTGCATTGTGACATTTATTAAGGGTTTTGTTGCATTGCAACTTTCATCAAGGGTTTTGTTGGTTTGTGACATTCTTCAATGGTTATGACATATTGTAGCATTCATTTTGGCTTACTTTATAATATATATATCTTTGATTGTAATGATCCTCATTGGTTATGTGACATTGAGACATTCATCTTAGTTGACTTATTTGAGCTTCCTACTGTCATGAAAGGTTAAGTCACATTTTTGTGTCGATCAAATGTGATGTCACATTGTGACATTCATAAAGGATTTTGTCACATTGCAATATTCATCGAGGGTTATGTTGGACTAAAACATTCCTTTATGGTTATTTCAGATTGCAACAATCATATTTCTATGTTAAGAACTATGTCACATTGCAATGCTCATCAAATATCATGTCTCATTGTGATGTTCGTTACGGGTATTGTCATATTGTGACATTAATAACATGTGATGTCACATTGTGAAATTCATAAATGATTTGGTCAATTGTGACATTCATCGAGGGTTATCAAAGGTGATGTCACATTATGACATTCATCAAGGGTTGCATCCGATTGCAACATTTTTGTTAGCTTATTTTGGATTACAACATTCAAGCATGGTTATGTCACATTACGACAATCATCTTAGCTAAGTTTATGTCAAATTGTTTGGTTTCTTAATTTGGTTATTTCAGATTGTTACATTCGTCTTTCCATGTTAATGGCTATATCACATTATGATGTTCATTAATGGTTTTTTCACATTTTGATGTCAATCAAATGTGATGTCAAATTGTGACATTTATTAAGGGTTTTGTCGCATTGCAACCTTCATCAAGGGTTTTGTTGGTTTGTGACATTCTTCAATAGTTATGATAGATTTTAACATTCATTTTGGCTTACTTTATAATATGGATATGTTTGATTGTGATGTTCCTCATTGGTTACGTGACATTGAGACATTCATCTTGGTTGACTTATGTCAGCTTCATACATTCATGAAATTTTATGTCCTATTATGGTGTCGATCAAATGTGATGTCACGTTGTGATATTCATAAACAATTTTTTCACATTGCGACATTCATCGAGGGTTATGTTGGATTGAAAAATTCCTTTATGGTTATTTCAGATTGCAACACTCATATTGTCATGTTAACAAATTTATGTCACATTGCAATGTTCATCAAATATCATATCTCATTGCGATGTTCATTAATGGTATTGTTGCATTATGACATTAATTAAATGTGATGTCACATTGTGACATCCATAAAGAATTTGATAACATTGACACATTCATCGACGGTTATGCTATATTGTGACATTCCTTAATGGTTATTTCAGATTGCTACATTCATCTTGCTATGTTAATGACCATCTCATATTGGGGCATTCATCAAATGTGTTGCCATATTTTGATGTTTAGTAAGGGTTTTGTTGCATTATGGATTTAGTGAAATATGATGTCACATTTTGACATTCATTAAGGGTTTTTTCGCATTGCAATGTTCATAAGGGTTATGTTGGGTTGTGATATTGTTCAATGGTTATGTCATATTGTGACTTTCATTTTGGCTTACTTTATGTCAAATTGTTGTGTTTCTTAATTGATATTTCAGATTGAGACAATCACCTTGCCATGCTAATGGTAATGTAACATCATGATATTCATCAAATGTTAAGTCAAATTGCAATGTTCATTAAGGGTTTCGTCGCATTGTGACATTAATAAAATGTGATGTCACATTGTGACATTTATTAATGGTTTGTCGCATTGCAACATTCATCAAGAGTTTTGTTAGGTTGTGACATTCTTCAATGGTTATGTCAATCTATTGTAACATTCATTTTGACTTAATTTCTAATATGGATATGTTTGATTGTGATGTTATCAATAGTTATTTGACATTAAGACATCCATCTTTGTTGACTTGTGATGACTTCCTACATTCATGAATGGTTATGTCACATTTTGGTGTCAATCAAATGTGATGTCACACATTCCTTAANACATTCATCGAGGGTTATGTTGGATTGAAAAATTCCTTTATGGTTATTTCAGATTGCAACACTCATATTGTCATGTTAACAAATTTATGTCACATTGCAATGTTCATCAAATATCATATCTCATTGCGATGTTCATTAATGGTATTGTTGCATTATGACATTAATTAAATGTGATGTCACATTGTGACATCCATAAAGAATTTGATAACATTGACACATTCATCGACGGTTATGCTATATTGTGACATTCCTTAATGGTTATTTCAGATTGCTACATTCATCTTGCTATGTTAATGACCATCTCATATTGGGGCATTCATCAAATGTGTTGCCATATTTTGATGTTTAGTAAGGGTTTTGTTGCATTATGGATTTAGTGAAATATGATGTCACATTTTGACATTCATTAAGGGTTTTTTCGCATTGCAATGTTCATAAGGGTTATGTTGGGTTGTGATATTGTTCAATGGTTATGTCATATTGTGACTTTCATTTTGGCTTACTTTATGTCAAATTGTTGTGTTTCTTAATTGATATTTCAGATTGAGACAATCACCTTGCCATGCTAATGGTAATGTAACATCATGATATTCATCAAATGTTAAGTCAAATTGCAATGTTCATTAAGGGTTTCGTCGCATTGTGACATTAATAAAATGTGATGTCACATTGTGACATTTATTAATGGTTTGTCGCATTGCAACATTCATCAAGAGTTTTGTTAGGTTGTGACATTCTTCAATGGTTATGTCAATCTATTGTAACATTCATTTTGACTTAATTTCTAATATGGATATGTTTGATTGTGATGTTATCAATAGTTATTTGACATTAAGACATCCATCTTTGTTGACTTGTGATGACTTCCTACATTCATGAATGGTTATGTCACATTTTGGTGTCAATCAAATGTGATGTCACACATTCCTTAATGGTTATTTTAGATTGAAACATTAATATTGCTACATTAATGACCATGTCACATTGGGACATTCATCAAATGTGATGCCACATTGTGATGTTTAGTAAGGGTTTTGTCGCATTGTGGCTTTAATAAAGTGTGATTTCACATAATGACACTCATTAAGGGTTTTTCACATTGCAATGTTCATCGAGGTTTATTTTGGGTTGTGACATTCTTCAATGGTTATGTGATATATAGTCTTTCATTTTGGCTTACTTTATGTGAAATTGTTGCATTGTTTAATGGTTATTTTGGATTGAGACATTCACCTTTCCATGTTAATGGTAATATAACATTGCGACATTCATCGAATGTCAAGCCACATTGTGATGTTCATTGTAAATACCCCATCGTTACGACTATAAGCGACACATCACAAAAGATTTTTTTTTTTAAAAGAAGGAAGACAACATTGACAATAGTTAAACAACACAACTAGAAAATGAACATAACACACACACAATAGGAAACAGTAAACAACGACTCAAACACTAGAACATCAGGAAATTGGAAAGAACATGCTATAATTAATGGACAAATCAAAATGACTTCCTATCTGACACAAGCAATAAAATGCCTAACAGCTGAAGGACAACATCAACAAACCCAATAAAATGGCTTCGACGACCAGTATCTAGAAAAATTTACGGTGTGTGACCCAACGCATTAAGGTGTTACAACCAAGTACCATCATCATCTATAACAAACAAAAATCCCACATCAGGAGGCACAAGACTTCGTCCAGGTTATCATTCGCATTTATCTGTCAGGGCGCGCAATGATCCCGTCACCAGGAATCATGTTATCTGAAGGTGATAGGAGCGACAGTAACCCAACCACAACACAACCTATCTTAGACCAATAACCCAAGAAATCCAACGAACTAGGATACCAAATAACTGTTAGAATACAATAAGACTATCCAAGCACCCAATCCACAAGTCAACAAGACCCAAGGGAAAAATGACTACTAAACAATCATACATCACATTGAATTCCTGGCGCAACAAATTCTGAGGCAGACATAAATAAAAAAGGGATGCGATCAACCTTCTATGAGTTATTCCCTTTTTGGTACCAACAGTGAAATAGCTAAACTAACATTAATGGCATTGTTCATTAATGTTCGTTGTCAACAATCCACATTTCTGCCTATCAATAGATCTATGTCTAACAATGGTAAAGTAGTCTAACTGTAAAGTCTCTGTCTACTAAATACATGATATTGCTAAGTTATATATATTATGTTGATGTCATTTAAATATATGTTGGGAAGAATTACGACATGATAAAGCTGTCATTTAATATATATATGAAATTGCAGAGTGCAAATATATGATATATTGATGAGTTAAATAACAACAAAGATATATAACTAAGGAACAATAACATCCATAACTAGAATAGGCTATCCAAACAACAAGCTATCTAACCAATTCTATATAAAAAAACAAATCGATGCCTAGCAATATCGTTGGTTGAATACATTTATAGAGAAATCAAAACTCTACCCAACATGGGTCTCTGCCTAGCAAGGTCATGGTGTGAAAACATTAAGGGAAATCGCTACCCCATAAACGTCTATCTAGAGACAATTTCACTATCTTATATCACTAATTAAGACTGAATTTATGAAGCTATTTTATGAATTCGTTATCTTTTCAAACTGACTATATATCGAATATGAATGTTTCAGTGCAACTGAAACAATCATATTATTTTGATACCATTATATCGAAAACAATTGTACATGATGTGAATAATTTGTGAATGCTGGGACTAGGGTAAATGTTGTGAGTTATCAATCAATTACATGCTGTCATTAAGCAATATCGAATTATTACTAATCACTATATTTTACACAGCACAAGGTCATTGTCCTTTAAAAGGAACCATTGTAAATGATGTAGCAGGTAAATATAGAATATTAACCTAAATTTTGTTGTTTACAAATCTACTGTCATGCATTAAACATATTAATTCTTTGTCACCCATTAAATATATAATTTCTATCATTGGAATCGTTGTAGATATATCTCTGTCTCACATTAGTTATAAATCATTGTTAATAAATTAATTCACTATCCAAGGAAAACGCAGAGTAATCAACAGTTCTTCTACCCAAAACGCATAGCATAAATTCGTTGTCACAATGTTACAACGCAGGTATGTCAACACTGAGAATTGGCTGGTAATTCGTGGCTATTTAAAAACATAGATAAGGGTTTGAATCTATAGTACACATGAAATGAAAGATGGGCGCATTAAAGGTTATATAGCCTCAAAACCATTTTGAGTATGGACACAATAAAAGGGTTTAGGCATCAATAAACAATTCACTGGAAGTAGGTAATGGTTTATTCCAACAGTAAAATGAAATCATTCCAGTCAACGATGTCATAATAAAAACATAGTCAATACATAACCAATCACTTATCCATTAACATATCTCACATGCAGACACATCAAACTGCTATCTATGTACACATGGCATAGTTGTCCAGTTAATTGATTGGTATCGTTGTCCAAATGTATTAAATTGCAGTCTAGCAATGGTAAAATCGCAAAAAAAAAATGTAATAAACCTCAACCATTACACAAGTAAAAACACCCCCATTTACACATCAAATGTGCCACCATTTACACAGTAATATCACCATCGATTACATATTAATAATGCCCCCCCTTTACACAGTAAAAATGCAGAGGTGATAAACAAACAATATGATTATTAAGTTGTTCGCCGATAGAAATAAATAAAAAATATGCATAGGTAATGACAGGATATCGCAGCGATAAATTATTCAAAAATGCAGGTGGAGATTTATCAATCCATAACGTAGGGATTGTCACTCAACTCAAAGGTTTATCATTCACAATGCAAATTTTTATCAATAAAAATGCAGAGATGTACCCAAGTGCAAGCAATTAAAAATGCGGAGAAAAATCAGAGTTTCAATCCAAGAAGACATAGAGATACTCATTCACAAGGAAGGTGCAAGATCAAGGATTAATCACAAGAGAAAAATGCAAAGATATGTAAGGGATAGATAGCTGGGAAAAAATGATCCTTCGCTCATCATCCATGCACAAAAAAGTAGGGCATTAAAATATATAGGTCTTTAAACACCAAGGTGACGACCATTGATTCGACTCCTAGCTGACTGCTGAGGCATGGAATGATGACCTAGGGATAAGGGCAGAAGATAAAGCACAATATCTTCATAATAATCAATAAAACCCACACAGATAAGTCAATGAATTAAGAATTTGCGTTCGCCAAAGGAAATCCATTCAAAATACAACGAGCATAAGACTAGGATGAATTTAAGTTATTTGATTAAAACACAGAGTAAAACACATTTCCTTACACAATAGAGGTATATTAATGAAAGCGCAAGAACAATATTAATCTACCATTAAAAAATAAATGTATGCATACCATATCCCAATGCGACAACTCTGAGTCATTGTCTCACACATGCTCCATCCAGATTTCGCTTGTCGACTGATGTGACCTCACCGGTACCTCCCAACCAATGCTAGGGGTACTCTTCTTCCCTCTGAGCTCCTCGATCCATAAAGGGGCCACACACACTATACCAAATAACAACTAGCACCCATCTCTCCATTCAAGGTCGAGCTACCATTCATTACCAGAGATGGGTATCCCAACTCCCATAAGATAAGTTCAGTCAAGACAGAAATTCAACAGCGTAACATTATGCATAAAGATCAGATCCATATTCCTCCTTCTCCCTCCTTTTTATAGAGTTTTTTTAAGTTGCTTATTTCCCAAATTCTCATTTAAATTCTTTTTCATTAATTTAATCAGAAAAACCTCCCCCGTACACATGTCACCCATCCCCCTAGTTGCCCCATAAATTAATTTCATTAATTATTTAATTATTCCTATTTCGTTTAAGTTTCCTTCTTTTCCGTTTTTAGATAAAACTCAATTTACCAAGTGTAAAAAAATAACCTTTTACCCTTTCTTATTTTTAATAAAACATTTAATTAGCATAGGTAGATAAAACAATCATTTCCCTTTTAAATTTTTATTTCCCCCATTATAATTTGATTTTAATAAATTAATTGAATTTCTTACCCCCTTCTTGTTACATGTTTAATTATAATTATTATTTTTTACCACATGTGTTACTTAGAACTATATTTTAATTTCACTAGGCTGGGCGACATTTTTATTAGGGAAATTGTTTCTAAATCTTACTTATCACATCCTTCATTTAAAGTTCGTCTAGGTTTATTCACTTACCCGTTGAAATCACGATTTTCCCTTCAAGATGCACTAGGTGCTCCAAGTTTTCCACTCACCTCTTTCCATCTTCCTCGCACGACATGCCCTTCAGGATGCACTACATTCTACAAGGGTGCCACTCGCCTCTTTCCATTTTCCTTGCATGACGTTCCCTTCAGGATGCACTACGTGCTCCAAGGGTGCCACTCACCTCTTGAATGACTTGATAGACATCAAAACCCCTGGAGTCATTAGTCCACCGGGTGATATTGTGGGAGACTAAGGGCCTCTAAGAATAAGGCCCCTACCTTATTGTGCACCCCTTAGAATCATAGTGAATGATTGTCACAGTCTACCCTCATGACATCATGTGCATTCTCAAAGTAGGTAGTCGTTAACCTACAATTCAAGACACGGAGGGAGTGCTAGTAGGCTATGGCGGGGTTGCTCCCACACCTTTCCCTCAAAGTCTCTTGTTTTCGTGCATGACATCTGTACTCCACATGTGAGTCTGGTTGGCAAGTTTTTGTCAGCTTGCATCATTAATGAATCATGTTATCAATAATAATCAATCATCATAACACCTAATCAGATGAACATATGTCATATTAACAATAATAAAATTCCGATAGTCCACTCCCTGACTCAATCTGAAGTCCAAGGGGTTTCAACGATGCCTCTACATCCTCGAGGTCCAAAGTCCTACACACTCAGGAGACCCTAGTCAATAGCACCTATCTATGTCAATACAAAAAAATAACATATCATCATATACATAATGCCTCATAATCATAATGAAATGGCCAATAGTATAATAATATGGATCACTTGCAAACAAGTGTCCTTAAAGAATAAGTTCTCTCTATGCGTGCAAGAGTGGGATGTTACATACACCCCCTCTTGGTATAAAATTTGTCCCAAAGTTTCACAGTACATAAGTGCCAAAATAAGTGCATCAGAGTATCACAAGTCTATCTATCAAACAAAAATGGAAATTGTTGGCCCATATCATATGCGTCCTCCCAAGTCGCGAGTGTGGACTATAGTTGTCCCACCGGACCTTTACCTGATCTACTGTTCAACGTCGTAGTTGTTGAATGCGATGGTCCATGATGTGGATTGGTTCTGCCGTGAGTGCACCCTCATTAGATACCTGCAAGGAAATCTTTTCAAAACATGTGTAGGATCACTAACATAATGTCTCAAACAGAGATGTGAAAGACCTCGTGCATACACCTCAAGGATCAGGCAAGGCTAGTCAATAGGCCACGACCCTCTCCCTTCCACGATCTCACAGGATCCCATGAACTTAGGAGATATTTTAGCACCCTTTCCAAACTTGATCGACATATTATGCGGTTTCACCCACAATAATACTCAATCGCCACATCATAACTACAGTCGACACGATGCACATTGACATAACTCTTCTGCCAAACTTGCACTTCCTTGATCCTTGGTATTATAGTTTTCAATTAATATTCCATTTCTTGGATCACTTCCGGTCCCAACAGGAACCTATCCTCAAGTCGATCCCAACTCAAGGCATCCGACATGGTTTCCCGTAAAGAAACTCGAAAGGCGCCATCTTAATGGTGTTTTGATAACTATTGTTATGTGAATTCTACCAGTGGGAAGAATAACTTCCAATGCTTATGTTGGTCCATCACGTACATATGTAACACTTCCTCCAAGATTTGGTTTGTTTGTTCGGTCTGCCCGTCTGTCTCTAGGTGATACATAGTACTATAGTTAATTTGGGTTCCCAATTCCTCTTGGAAACTAGTCCAAAATCGTCTAGTAAACACCGATCCTCGATCGGATATAATCTTCTTAGGAATGCCATGCCCTCACAATCTCTCTGAGTGAACTCTAGCTATGTTCTATGCCTGATACATCGTATGCACGGGAATAAATGAGAACTCTTCATCAAAGTGTCCACTACCACCAAAAATCAAGTTCTGTCTCCTTGTTGTCAGTGGCAATCCTTGTAATGAAATCCATCGAAATGCCCTCCCATTTCAATTCAGGAATAGTGTGGCTATAGTAATCCTGTCGGATGTCTATGTTCAACCTTCACTTGCTGAAATTCTAGAAATATTTCCACGTAGTTGACTATGCCTGCCTTCATTCCTTTCTAGAATAATAAGGGTTAAGGTCTAACCTCATCTTCGTCACTCCAAGATGAGCCATGTATACTGCTCTGTGAGCCTCGTTTAGGATCAAAATTATCAACCTGTCGTTGGGTGGTATGTAAATTCGACCTTTAAATCTCAATGACGTGTCGTTGTCCATAGTAAATCCTTCAAATTTTGGTACCAAGGTTGTGTTTTGTCCGATAAAATCCTTGACCTCTTTGTACCAGTCATCATCGCACTATAAAGTTAGAATATTTTCACATATATTCGTTCGAAGAGGCATCACCGAAAATATGCACAGTCTCTGAGTCAATGCATCAACCACTCTATTCATTGTTCCCTTTATGTAATTAATCTTGAAATCATACTAGCTAAGCAATTTCGACCAATGTCGTTGTCGCATGTTCAAGTCTCTTTGCGTAAAGATGTGTTGTAGTCCATAGTGGTCCATTTTTAGTTCGAATTTCCATCCAATAAGGTAGTGTCTCCAAACTCTCAAGACATAAACAATGGATAACAACTCGAAATCATGTGTCACATAGTTCTCCTCATGCCTTCTCAACTTTCTCAAGATGTAAGAGATTACTCGACCGTGTTGCATCAATACTCCACCTAAGCCTTCCTTGGATGCATCAATGCATACCAAGAAGTCTTCATCCATGTCAGGGACCTTCAGTATCGATGTTGTTGTCAACATCTCCTTGAGCCTCTGAAATGCCTCTGCGCATTTCTCGGGCCAAACAAACTTCTTTTTCTTTTTCTACAATTCTGTGATTGGATTTTCTATCTTTGAAAGTCCCTTGACGAACCATTGATAGTATCCCGTTAAACCCATGAAGCTACGCACTTCTGGGACATTCGTTGGCACATACCATTCCATAATAGCCTCGACCTTTGTTGGATCTGTGACCATACCTTCACCGGAGATGACATGCCCTAAGTAGTGAATCTTTGATTGGTAAAACGAGCATTTAGAAAATTTCCCATACAATTTGTTCTCACACAGACACTATAGTACCAAGAAAAGTGCTCGTCATGCTCCTCTGTCTTCCGAGAGTAAATCAAAATATCGTCAATGAGTACTTGGATGAACTTTTTCAAGCATTCGTGGAACACCCCGTTCATCAAACTCATAAATGCCCCGAGGGCGTTTGTTAGTCCAAACAGTAAAATGATAAACTTGCAATGTACAAACCTCATCTTAGGTATGTCGTTCTCCTTGATCCATAACTAGTGATAATCGGATAGTTATTCGATCCTTGAAACACCTTCGCACCTTTCATATGATCATCTATCCTTGGAAACATATATTGATTCTTGATCATTTCCTTATTCAATGGATGCTAGTCAATGTAGAGTCTCAACAAACCATCCTTATTTCGAATAAAAATAACAAGCACACCCCACAGTGACACACTAGGACATATAAGTCCTAGGTCCAACAAATCCTTCAGTTGCATTTTCAACTCCTGTAACTCTGAAGTCGACATCCAATAAGGAACTCTTTCTATCTGTTCAGTCCCCATTTTTAGGTCTAAGGTAAATTCCAATTCCCTCTCTTGCGACATCCCAGGTAACTTCTCAGGGAAGATGTCTTCAAACTCTCTCATCACCGAAAGGTGTTCTAGACCTTCTACTACTCCCTTCTCGTTTAACGCAAGGATCACATAAATCTTACATCCCTTGTGCATGCTCTTCCATAGATGTAAGGAAGAAATGAACCTCAGGGAAACTCCCTGGTTCTATCCTACAATCACATGTCTTTGTCCCTCGTCATCAACCAAACTTAACTATTTCGTATTACAATTGAGTATCGCCTTATGCGATTCCAACCAATCCATACCAGACACGATGTCATAAGATCCTAAAATCATGACGTATAGGTTGGCCCTGGTGATAAAATCTCCTAGGTTAAGGATACAACCCATAACCTTCCCTCCAACCTTCTATTTGGCTTCCAAAGCCATTTCTGCAAAGCTAAAATCACCCTGTTTGACTACCTTTACCTTAATTCTTCTTAGTGTTGCTCCAGAAATGAAACTCTCTATAGCACCGAGATCTTATCAAAATACAAGGGTCTAGTCATTGAAGATACCTAATGTCTCAAGCACAGTTGACTGGAGCTCTTCCTGATGGTTATTCATCGCTGCAAGAATTCGATGGGTCTTTCCCAAAACTACCATGGTAGTGTGTTTGGATGATCCAGAAGCTCTGGTCCTCTCCTCTAGGAAGTAACACTGGTAATGTGGCTCCCCACAATCCAACATACCTTCTTTGGTCCAGTATTCCTAGTACCTGAAGTAAAAGATGAATTGCAACCTTAAGTCCCAACATGAACTTGTTGACATTAAGTTTTTTCGTAATTTGGTGCAGATCATACCAAAGAAGCTCCAAAAATGGGCCTCGTACTCGGGCACCGTGCAACCACCCTGTTGCAAGGCGTTGAAATCGTTGAGCTAATGCTCAACGAATTCCTCAGAAATATATCTCTCTTGGAACCATTCCTCAAAGAGTTCCCATGACACATCTTCTACAACCATGTTCAAATGTGAAAGGAGCGTCTTCCTCCATAGAACAATGCTCCCCCTCAATTGAAATACTGCCATGAGGACCTTCATGTTGGAGGTATAATCGTGAAGCACAAAGAACATCACCATATTCTCCCACCATGCCTCAACGATTGCGTCGTCTGAGGCACCAAATAACTCGAGAAATTTGACCTTCTTGAGTTTGTGGTGAATACTAATGGTACTAGCTGGGCACATTGTGGATCCTTAGGGGTGCAGGTTCCTTAGCCTCATCTTAGTATAGATGGTGAATCAAGGCCTCTGAAAACCTATGGAATGACCTTGTCATACCATCATCATCCCTTAAAACAATCAAATCCATCCCAAGGACATGTTCTTCCCCTAGGGGGGTAGACTACAAGGGTACGGGCACCTCTGGAGGTCTCGCACCTCCTTCCATGGCATTCGTTGCGAACCTCTGTGGTGTCCTCTCGTCGATATCACCACATGGATGCATAAACATTTTACTTAGTGCTAGGTTATTACTCAAGGTTTTACTGCAGTGGAAAGGATGACGATCCACAGTCGCAAGGTTGAACCTTCTCTGATACCATATGTAATGCCCCCATCGTTATGACTACAAGCAATGCAACACAAATTTTTTTTTTTTTTTTAAAGCAAGATGATAACATCTACAATAGTTAAACAACACAACTAGATGACGAACACAATGCACACAAATCAAGCAATAGTAAAAAATGACTCAGACACTAGAACATCGGGCAACTGGACAAAACATGCGATAATTAATGGATAGTTCAAAATAAATTACCATCTGACACAAGAAAGACAACGCCTAACAGCTGAAGGACAACATCAACAAACCCAACATAATAGCTTCGACGACCAGTATCTAGAAACCTTTACAATGTGCGACCCAACGCATTAAGGCGTTACAACCAAGTACCATGATCAACTATAACGAACAAAATTCCCACATCAGGAGGCACAAGAATCCATCCAGGTTATCATTCACATTTATCTATTAGGGCGCACAATGACCCCCTCATCAGGAATCATGTTGTCCCAAGGCAACCAGCGTGATAGTAACCCAAGTGCAACACAACCTATCTTAGACCAATAACCCAAGAAATCCAACTCTCTAGGATACTAGATAACTTTCATAATACAAGAAGACTATCCAAGCATCCAATCGACAAGTCAACAAGATGCAAGGGAAAACTAACTACTAAACAATCATACATCACATTGAATTCCCGGCGCAACAAATTCTAAGGTAGACATAAATAAAAAAGGGACGCGGTCAACCTTCCATGAGTTATTCCCTTTTTGGTATCAACAGTGAAATCGCTAAATTAACATTAATGGCATTGTACGTTAATGTTCATTTTCAACAATCCACATTTCTTCCTATCAATAGATGAATGTCTAACAGTGGTAAACCGGTCTAACTGTAAAGTATTTGTCTATTAAATACATGATATCGCTAAGTTATATATATTATGTTGTTGTCATTTAAATATATGCTGGGCAAAATTACGACATTATTAAGCTGTTATTTAATATATATGAAATTGCAAAGTGTAAATATATGATATATTGTTGATTTAAATAACAAAAAAGATCTATAACTAAGGAACAATAACATCCATAACCAGAATAAGCTATCCAAACAAAAAGATATCTAACCAATGTTATCTAAAAAAAAAAATCGTTGCCTAGCAATGTCGTTGGGTGAATACATTTAAAGCGAAATAAAAAATCTACCCAACATGGGTCTCTGTCCAACAAGGTCATGGTGTGAAAACATTAAGCGAAATCGCTACCCCACAAACATCTGTCTAGAAACAATTTCACTATCTTATATAGCTAATTGATACTGAATTTATGAAGTTATTCTTGTTGCAC
>SNQJ01S0183740.1:7535-18957 GCA_010110895.2 Picea sitchensis | reverse complement strand
TTATTCCAAAGAACATGTGCATTTTATGTTTTTTTTTATCCTAAGTTCCTGGCAAGGGGAAAACGTGCAAAGGGGATGCATGCTGATGGAACACATGCAGTTCCAAGGGTGACAAGTGTCAACCCTGGTGCATGCGAATAAAACCGCCAATATGAGCCGTGAGAGGGGTTCCTCCTCCATTCGACCCCCGAATACCTAAGGTGAATTGGTCTGACCACTGCAGAGAAACCCACGTGCATCTTCTAAACCAAAAGGCGTGTATCTGTGTTCGTTCTAGGATAACTGGTACATCCTCTATCTAAACAGTTCGAACCTATGTTGACTCCTGCATGGATTGTTTGTCATGTGTCCCCTTGAACCAGAGCATGAGTCTATCCTGTGTTGCCGGATTGAGAAGTAAGAAGTGACCTGCCATTGTTGAACCTGTTGGAAAGCCCGTGTCTGTTTTTCCCATGGGTTGTGGTGGCCTTGCAGTGCTCGACTGCGTGTGGCTTGTTGGCTAGTTGTGCAACACTCTCTCCCGGTGAGAGAGGTGATTGAGCTTGGAAGAACAGGTGGCTTGGCCTGTGAGCGACTCTCTCCAAGTGAGAGAGTGCGTAGAGGAAGGAGAGAGCTCCTGGAAGGAACCCTGTAGCTACCACAAAGCTTAGAGACTTCTGGTCCGGTCTGTTTCTATAACCCAAGGCAAGGGAGGTTAGCAATTGAAGGACTGTCTAGGTGACAGAGAAGGTGTATACTCCTACGGTGGAACAAGCATGTGGGGAAGGAGAGTCTATGGGCAGTGAGCATGAGTGGTTTCTGGGAGAGAATTTCTTCCTTGTGACTGTGTGTTTTCCTTCTAACCTCAACCTAGCCTAGGATTCCCTGCCTGGGGGTGGAGCTTAGTCCCGGCTCGGGGGTGACCCACTGTTGAGATGATGAGTAGTGTGGTCTAAGGCTGGGAGGTTCGTGGAAGGCATGCACTTGGTTGGTGGAACTGCCACTGTTTCAAAGATAAGTACCAGATGATGCTTTAATTATGTTTTTGTATCCCTGTGTATTATAATTATCATGTATTCTGTTGTGCATTTGGATTAGTGTTATTGCCATGGATTATTTATGTTAGTAATAATTCTTATGCTTACTTTGAGCTTAAATGTATTTCTTTCTTAAATGCATGTGGATTATATAATGCCTGTATGAGTTATGTAAAAAGTAGTGTTACAGTTTGGTATTAGAGCGATACAGCTTAAGGTGAAAGAGTGTTACAGAGTGAGTATGTCATCTGACCTTTTGTGGTATTCGATGGCTACCATATTGTACTTGCGCCAGTGTTGTTAATTAATTGCCTCCATTGTGTCTGTAGTACATTTCATCTCTTGAATAAAGCAAGGATCCGGTTGCTCCTGCTTTAGTTTATTCCTAAGGCTTCTTTGTTTTCTTGGGTTGTTTAGGCATCTTATATTCCAAGTTATAACCTTCATTTTTAAACATGTGGGGGAAAGTGGGGAAATATTTTCTTGATCTTACCTGAGTTTATCAGTAGCACTCCCAGCTCCTGTAGTGCTACGTTGTTTGATTTCCTGACTTTTCTCCTTCTCGTCTGTTTGGGTGATGGCTGCGATTGTCCCTCGTCGGCTTTCACTCCTAGGTTTCCTATCTCCCCATGTGTGTTTTTTTTTCCTCTGGCTTTGGCTTCCTCCCGTAGGAGGAACATATATTGGATGCGGTCGAGTTGCTCTATTGGTACGTTGTCGACTCCCTGCCTTTTCCATTGTTCTAATATGTGCAGAAGGTCTATCCCTTCCCTTTCCACCAAGTCTCTGAGATCCGGGTCTTTTGTACCTACTTTGCTCGAGGTCATCTCTGCATCCCCCTCCACATCTTGCATGGAAGTGTTGTCCTCTTTTGTTTCTTCGTCCATCAGGGTTGCACAACTCCCCTGAGTTGTTGTAATTTTTGGTTTTTGGGTGGGCTCTTTTGTTGCTTGGTCCTTGACTTCTAGAACTTTTTCCGAGTCCTTTTCTTCTGTTGTCCCTTTGTTTGTTTGGTCCCTTCCTTCCATCATATTTCGAGTCTCCTAGGTATTTCCTGCCGAGGTTTTTTTTGGCTTTTTATTTTCTTTGTTCCTGGGGTTCGGGGTTATAAACCCTTCCTCGTCTTGCTATGTTTTGGGATTTACCACTTCCTGCCTTTTGTTTAGAGGGCACTCTCTGATCAAGTGTCCATGCTCATGGCATCATCTACATCTAAAGGGGATCTATTCATAATCTATGTTTTGGATCCATTCCTCATCCCTGAATTCTAGACTTATGGCTTTTGGGAGTGCTCCAGAAACGCCCATCTCTATACATATTCTTGCATACGATGTGTATCTTCCTTTTAGGGTGGCTTCTGATGTCTTCACATATTTCCCCAATTTGTTTCCTATTGCTTCAAAGGTAGAGGGAAGCCAATAGTCTAGGGGTAGGGAATAGAGTCTCAGCCATAATGGTACCTTTTTGAACGTTTCTTTCTCTGGGGCAAAATTTTCTTTCCAGGGTTGCATGTAGAGTCTCGTTGAGGCGTGGAAGTATGGACCTCCCTCAAAGACTTTGTCCCTATCCTCCAGGTTAACAAAAACTGTTGTGAAGAAACCCTTTAAGCCTAGAAGGAGTTCCACTTCTCCATTTGGCTTCCAGTGGTATTTAATCCAGTTGCGCAGAGTTCTTTCTATGGTCCATAACCCCATGAATTTTCATATGAGCGCATGCATCTTCATTTGATCCCTGTAGAATTGTGTTTGTGGGTCTTCTAGTACCACCTTGGGTATTAATGTTGTTTTGGATTTGCAGGGGTTGTGTTCCTCTGTCCCATTAACCTTCCCGGTCTCGTGCTTTTCATTCTGAGTCTCCTTAGCGACTTCCTCCATGGTCTCATTTTTGTCCTGACTTCTTTCTTGATGCTTCCCTGGGTCTGATCCTGAGGTTCCTCTAGCCGGTGCCTTGAAAACTCCGCTTCTTGGCCCTTTTCCTCTGTCCAACACTACCTGTTTGTATGAGGGGGTCCCCTTCCGCCACCCCCCCACCCCTACTGCTCATGTTGCTCTCTGTTGTGGTCGCGAATTTCAAACCCTAGCTCGTCCCGACTGTCAATTCTCCTCTCGATATTCATGTTGCCCTTGAGATTTGTATTGATGTGCATTATTATATTCTTTTGTTATTTGTATGGAAAACTAATTAAGAATACATGTAATAAAAAAATATTTAAGTATTAATTAAGAATTTATATTTATTAATATTTTTATTATGATAATTTATTATTATTTATAATAAAAACATTATAATTAAAAAAATAATTATTTAAGTATTAAAAAAAATCTTTATATTTATTAATACTTATAATCATTCATTATTATCATTAATATGATCATTTTTTTATGTATTAATAATTGATGAAAAAAAATATTTTATTAATTTTTTATTTTTTTTGTTAGTTTGTTCGTGACATGTGGGACTAACCTGTGGCTAAGAAACTTCCATTCAGGGGCTTAGGGGCATCTAAGCTATCAAAATCATATCACCCCTGGTCTGAGCCACACCAACCCTTAACATTGTTGGATTTTTTGTCCTCGTGGGTTTCTAACCGATGACTTAACATCACTAAGCGTCTTAACAACACACTCTGTCACCCACTGTCCTACACCTAGGTGATCCTATTAATTTTAAGACATACATATATTTTTCTTTTTTCACTAAAGATTGGGTTTATATGTAAAAAAAATTATTTTTTTAAATATTAAAGTATCATTTCTAAGTTGAGTATGGAATGACACATCTCCTTCATATTGCATTGTAAAAAGTGTTACAATAATTTTTAACATTTCTTAAAAAATAACTTTAAAGAAATTAGGTAAATTATCATTATCCTTATTATATTACCTTTTAGATAATCATAAATAGTTGTAATAAATATAGGTTTGTGACTATTATTGCTATAACTATATAGATTTTATTACTAAAATTTTTATTATTTTTTCCCAAAGAAAAATTGGTAATTTCTATATATAAATTGAATAAAAATTACATTAATCATAAACATAGTGCACTCACATTTGTCATGAACATTTGATTTCTATCTCATTGAAAAATCAACATATTTAACTAATGTAATATTAAATTATATATCAACAAAACTACTAAAATAAAAATAAAAATCAACATATTTAACTAATGTAATATTAAATTATATATCAACCAAACTACTAAAATTAAAATAAACATGTAAGTACCCTTAACCAAAGAACGCTGTGAAACTATTAATGAGAAAAAAAATCTTAATTTTTTTTACTTTACTTCCTTTTTAATCCATTTCTTAAAAAATTATATAAAAAAAACAATCTTAAAGGTCTTTTCTCCTTGTTTCCTTTTAACTTTATCTACTTCTTAGAAAAATTATACAAGAAAAACTTATAGTAAATCAAAATTCATATTTCCTAGAACACCAAATCATTATAAAAAGTACATTTTATCACTTTTTAAATTACCATAGTTTCATAGTTTCATTATAAAAAGTACATTTTATCACTATTTAAATTACCATAGTTGTGATGACCAAACAACTTGCATAAGTGAATTTGATTTTTAAATATATTCAATAAATCAACACAAACTTACACATGGTACATTTACGTCTTATTGTTAGATTTAGTAAAAGATTTCGTCATTATAAAAGATTTACCAAAAAAATATGTAATATGAAATTTTACTTTTAGGGTTACTTATTATGAGTTGTGTTTGGCTTGTATTTAGTTTCATATTTATGTTGTAATCATTTGTATCATGAACAAGTCTTAGTAAACAATGATTCGATTTATCTAGAGCATCCATCGTTAGTTAATCTCTTGTTCAACTTCTTTAAATTATTTATAAAAATTTCAAAACTTAAAAAAATATTTATAAAATTTTTAGAACTTAAAAAAAATATATTAATG
Organism: Picea sitchensis; assembly: GCA_010110895.2. Classification (NCBI taxonomy): domain Eukaryota; kingdom Viridiplantae; phylum Streptophyta; class Pinopsida; order Pinales; family Pinaceae; genus Picea; species Picea sitchensis. Next base: position 14,006 of record SNQJ01S0183740.1, on the reverse strand, counting down.
TATTTTTATTATTAGTCCCTGTTGTAGGTAAAGAAGGATTATAGCGATCGATAAATAGTTGACCTGGTATTAAATTGTGCATTGATTATAAATATTTGCATATTATTTATTGTTGGAACAAGGGAAGTGAAAACATTGATTTTTATATAATAGAAAGTACCATGTTTGTCAAGATCTGATTGGACAACAAATTAGAGGTCTTATTGCCGGCTTCACTATTCCCAATGTTATATTTGTTGGCATATCCAAAGTATTTGAATCGTATATGGTATTTTTGAATCATATATTTTATTATGAATTGGTCGAAGGTGGATTAATGCTAGCATTAGTTCGAATGTTTCCTTAAGCATTTTCTGCTAGCTTGAATACATTGTCTACCATATTAGTATGTCTGATTTTTTCTTTAATGTTGCGTGCTTCGAGAGAAGAGGCTTGCCACGTTGCATTTTTTCTTAAATTTTTGTATAGGGCTAGGCCCTTAGACGGTCCTGACAGTCTTAAGTGTTTACCTAACAGGTCTGGCAGTCTTAAATGTTTATTGTACAAGTGCATTGGAAAACAGTTTCGTTCTATTTTTTTGATGGTAGTCGGACATCTTCTGTCGATTTTTATATAATAAAAAGTACCATGTTTGTCAAGATGTGATTGGACAACGGATTGGAGGTATTTTTTCCGGCTTCGCTGTTCCCAATGTTATATATGTTGGCATATCCAAAGTATTTCATCGTATATGGTCTTTTAGAATCATATATTTTCTTATGCAATGGTCGAAGGTGGATTAATGCTAGCATTAGTTCGAATGTTTCCTTTAGCAATTTCTGCTAGCTAAAATACATTGTTTACCATATTAGTATGTGTGATTTTTGTTTTATTGTTGCGCGCTTCGAGAGAACAGGCCTGCCATGCTGCATTTTTTTCTTAAATGTTTGTACAGGGCTAGGCCCTTAGGTAGTCCTAACAGTCTTAAGTGTTTACCTGACAGGTTAAATGTTTATTGTGAAAATGCGTTGGGATACAGTTTCGTTCCATTTTTTTGATGCCCGACATCGTTGCTTCAGTGGTCGATGCTTGTTCGCTACTTGGTTCCATCATTGTTGTTCTTGTTTGATTCAACTTTGCAAAGTTGAGGTCCTACAGTTGCAGTTGGACATCTTCGTGGTTGTTCACTGGTTTGATGTTCTTCAACTTTGCAAGTTGTTGGACCTGTTATTGCGGTTTCCAGTTTTTGGGGTTGACCTCTTGTCATTCCTTGTTGACGGGTAAGTTTCCCTATTGTTTTTTTTCAATGGAGGGGGTCCCTGCCTCCTAATTATGTTGCAGACCATCTTTGTCTGTGCTCTTAATTTATGTTCCTGGAAACCATGCCTCTTCATATGTCGGCTGTGACGTTCATAGCTATTTGGAAAATTTCAATGTGAAGGGGTTCTCGAAAAGTAGTTCGAAGCTATTAGAAGAGGGAACCATCGACCAGGGTGTAGATGTAGGGAATTCTTTTATTTTGTGGGTCGAAAAACTACGCCCACCTATTGTCTTTCTGCCGAGTATATTTATGGTGTTGTTTATTTGCATTGTTTCTTCTGTTTGGCACCCAGTTTCGGGCTTGTAGTTTTCCTATTTTGATTTCATTTTTTTTTTTTTGTGCTATTATTTTTTTCCCCCCTTTTCTCTGTTTTCAGGCAAAGTGAAAGTATCTAACAAACAGGTTCAAAATCAGAGTTGAGAAGATGGAATAAGTAATAGATGTTGAGTCGTATGAAATAGTTACACAATCCATTATACATGGCAGCATTGACGTGTCTTTGCATAGCAATGGCCTCTTTATATTGGATGCATTCTCGTATACTGCAGGAGATTGCCTTTTCAATATATTCTAGGTTTTGTTGCATTTTTGGCATTCGCCGACCGAGCTGCGCAATGGATTGATAGATTATTTCTCGGCATGTTTAAAAAATGGTGATGCAGAGGCATTGAACTCCTATGAATACGAACTGGAATTTGATTTTCTTCGACAGTTGCACGGAATACATGATGTCACTACGTATTTTTCAAAGATGCGGTTGTCTGCATCTCCAGCTATGCCCGCACATGAGAGGGGACTTTGGGGAGATACATTTTGTATACGGTGGTTGTCTAACTGGCTCAATATATCGGTTGGAATATGTTCATTGAAAAGAAAAAGAGGATATCTACTATTCAACAAAGCTTCCTCTGACAATCCATATTGCATCTTGTTCCATGATGCCAATGTTGTTAGTGGTCATTATGAACCACTCTTGTACAGAAAAATGTCCATATGCAATGTTGAAGTACCTCATATTTACTTGCCCCTCTTTTGCAAAGACCTTGAATCGCAGTGGGAATGGATTACACATCGCATAGATTTCCATGGTTTACAGCTGGCAACAAATGTTGTGTCTAACTGTGGAGATAGTCTGTTTAATGCAAATTGTTGTTTGGTAGCAGCAGAGTTTGATGTGCAGTCATTGCAGCTTTACACCGTGCAATCCTTTTGCAATGCAATTATAGGTGGCAGCCAACAGGCTTTTAGGTGCTTGCATCAACACCTTTTGCCATATCTCCTGGAAAATATGTCGGCAGTTGGAACTTGGCAGGAATACTTTGTAAACATGGCACTTTCATATGAAAAAGGGAATGTGGAGGGTTGCAGATTCTGTTTCCAATGGTTTTCTATGATATTCAGAGTAAATATCCAAGTCTAGTCGGCATTGCCAGATGGCACTATCCATTCCTGGTTTACTAATTCAAATTGCGATTGATCATTTGACATCCTCTCATTGAAAACAGATATAACACATATCCATTATGAACCTTTTCTTCGACATATCGGTGGTTCAGGGTTGGATGTCCATGACACCCAAACCGCATCGAATCTGCATACGCGTGGCATGCATTTTAGTGAGAATGAAACTCTTGTCGAGTGCGATATGGCCATAGAGGGCTTGAACAAAAAAAAGATGCGTGAAATTCATCAAAGTTGTGATGAGCCCATACAAGGCTTAAACAAAAAACGTAGAGTAAGTTATCACAACTTGAAAAAAAATATGTGTCAAATTCGTCCCAGTTGTGATGAGGCCACAAAGGCCTTGAACAAAAAACGTAGACTAGGTTATCAGCACCTGGGTTAGAGTGAAATTCATCCTAATTTCCATCAGCTCATCGTTCCCTTGGGAAATAAACGTAGAGTAAGTTACCACAACTTGAAAAAGGACATGCGCGAGAGAAAGAAATACATTGCCACACTTCTTATTAGAGAGAAAGCCACATATCACAATCTAAAGAAACTTTTTCATGCACAAAACAACAAAAACATGTGCAGTCACATATCCCAGAATGTTCATGCAACCGTCACATTTCATGGGCTAGCAACAACACCATGGACTACTCACAATGAAAACTAGAAAACAGTTTCTACCCATACTTCCCTGCGAAAGAAAAATGCAAGACATACGTACATGAAACAAATTAAATATACTCCTTCCATTGCATGTGCAATTTGTGAGCAACTAAATTTCTCAAAAAACAACAAGTCTTTCACAATTGCTTTGCATGAAGAATACCTCCAATTGACAATGCACGATAAAGCATTTTCCAGTGGCAAAATTTGTCCTCCATGCAAACGGTCGCTTGAAAATGGAAAACTTCCACAGTTTGTAACCCCTGACCAAATAAGATGTAATGCACCACTACCAGATGTAAGTGCGCTTACAGAACTTGAGGAGAGACTTGTCTCTCTCCGGATTTCATTTGCTCAAATCAGGCCTTGGGGCTGTAAACGACCCTAGATGGGCTTAACATGATCAATTATTAATGTGCATGTTCAACTAGATGTTGTGCAAAGAGCCTTGTCACAATTCATTAACAATACAATGACAGTTGTCGTGGCTTTGAAAATACGTTTGCGATACAAAAATGCCTATCAGACAGGCAAAGTGTGTGTGCATGTTGTTATGAAATCATTAAAGGAATTATGTTCGAGGGCCCTGTACAAAGCACAAAACATTTGTATAAATGACAATTGGAACAATGTTGTTGCAGAAGAGGATGGCAACTCTGCAGACACTTTCAAAAATCCTAGTGAATTTGATACAAGTGATGAATCAGAGAATGAAACACCTGTTGAGACATTGGTGCATGGATACACTGATTTACAGTGCATTCGTGATTTGCAAGACAATATTGTTGAAATTGCACCTGCTGAGGAGCAGCGTCCACTTGGAATATTCAAGGACAAATTCGCTGAGGAAATGAACTTTCCAACACTCTTCTATGGAGATGCCTATGGCACTGATATCACAGAATGATTCAGTTATCATAAAATAGTCCAATGGGAGTTGCTACATTCAAGCGGTTGCTTCTCTTGTCACATAACAAATTTGTTTTTCAAAATAGCGTGCATAGTAGTAGAGCAAGTTATCTCCTGCATGTGGGTCCAAATAAGAAAAGGCCAGTTACAAGGAAGAAATTTGTTGGCCAAGGATGTGAAGTACAAAGTAAAACTAGAAAAAATTCTAAAATCTGATATTGGGTATATAGATTTCAAAAACATTCGCACCTCCCCTGACTATTTGCAACAAAACAAAAAAAAAATATTTTTGCAATGATCCAGCAATTGGGCCCGCCAACATTATTCGTCAGATTGACAAGTGCAGAGCATTGCTGGGATCTGTTGGTAGTTGTCATATCTGACCTGCATAGGAAGAGGAAACGTGAAAAAGAAATCGGTGCCCTCGAAAATAATGACATTGACTACCTCATAAGAAAAGACCCAGTAACATGTACTTGCTACTATAGACATATAATAAATTCTTTGAGACAATTGATATGCCATGATGAAACATTTTTCGGAAAAATATCGAACTAATTTTTTGTAACTGAGTTTCAGAGTAGGGGAAATGAGCATGACCACGCATTGTTATGGATAGAGGGTGCACCCGTTTATGGAGTTGATAGCAATTCATAAATTGAACAATTTATGGATAAATACATAACATGCAACACATATCATTTGGATCCAGAACTCGCCAATGTCCATAGACATTACCATACAAGAAGTTGTAGAAAACGAAAAAACTCACATTCCAGATACAAGTTTCATGTGCCTCCAATGAGAGCTACAAGAATCATAGAGCCACTTAGTTTAGAGAACAATTTTGTTGTTGAGAATCTAAATCGTTGTTCGCATTTCTAGAAGAAGGACAATTTGACGAGCCGATGAGCTTCGATGCCTTCTTGACAGAGGTAAATCTATCAAAAGATGAGTACATCCAAGCCATACAATGTACGTTTAGGCAACCAACAATTTTCCTCAAATGAAATTTGTAGTGTCCCCAAGGCTGAGCCCCATTGTAAACCATGTTCTGAAATGAATTGTAATTATGTTTTATAGGCTGGTGAGCCAAGTTTTTATAAGTTGGAGGCTTATGTGTTTGTTAGGCCAGGGAGCCTGACTGTTGAAGGCCAGGAGCCTGTTGTTGTATATGTAATCACGCAGAACAATTAATAAAATATAAACACCGTCATGTGTAGACCGACCACGATGAATGAGTGAAGGGGGACTGAGCATCCACAGAGTGGGGAAGGAATTAGGGTCTGAAGGTGGGAAAAGGGGCTAAGCCTAGGGGGCTTAATCCTGGGAATAATATTTTAATATTATCCCCAAAAGACATGTGCATTTTATGTTTTATCCTAAGTTTCTGGCAAGGGGAGAACATGAAGGGAGACGCGTGCTGGTGGAATGCATGCAGTTTCATGGGTGACAAGTGTCAACCTTGACGCATGCGAATAAAATGGCCAGGGTGAGCCGTGAGAACGGTTCCTCCTCCATTCCACCCGACTACCTGAGCGTGTAGAGAGTGCTGAATAGTACGACCAACCCAACCTCTGGAAGAATACCTCGTGCGTTCCGAAGAGCCCAGAAAAGAAAAAGCCTGTGTTTGTTTTTGGAAATCCATGTAAACCCTCTGTTCTGAGAGCCGAGAAGTCTGTGTTCGTTTTCTGAAAAGCCCGGTTCATCCTCCCCGTTCTGCACCAGAGAGTCTGTGTAATTCCCTGCGGAAATTGCTTGTTGCGCAATTCCAAAAATCAACACTGTGAGACCTTGCCACCATTGCTGAGCTTGTTTGAGAAGTCTGAGTCTGTATTCCCGGTTGACTGTAGTGGTCATGCAGATATGGATTGCGCGTGATTTGTTGTCTAGTGCAGGTGGTAATTGAGCCTGTGTATTCCCTCTCTCCAGGAGAGGGAGGTGGCTGTGGTTAGAAGAGGCAGGTTGTCAGGCCTGCGAGCAACTCCTTCCAGGTGAGAGAGTTTGCTAGGAAGTGGTTCCCTCCAGAGAGTGTCCAGCACCAGCTTCAGGCTCTGAGACTTCCTGATCTGGCCTGTTGTCGAGACCCAGAGAGGGAGGTTAGCACTGATGAACTGTGCTTGTGAAGGTGTATACTCCCGGGCGGA
>SNQJ01S0183739.1:6725-18958 GCA_010110895.2 Picea sitchensis | reverse complement strand
GTAGAACCCGTCATTTCCCTCAATGCTCTCACTGACTTTTCCGCTCCCCAAACCCTCAAGTTAATCGGTTACATCAAGCATCAGAAGGTCATCATTCTGGTTGATAGTGGAAGCACCCATAATTTTATTCATCACCGCATTGCCCAAGAAACTCATTACTACATCCATGCTATCAACAATTTCCAAATCATGATTGTCAATGGTGGTTCCATGAAATGTGTAGGGCGCTTTGAAAATGTGTGTTTCCAAATCGGTGACTACCACCTAAAATCCCATATGTTTGCTATCGACATGGGTGGGTTGTGACATTGTGTTGGGTGAAGACTGGCTAAGAACTTTGGGTCCCATTCTCATGGATTTTAAGGCATTAACCATGCAATTCGACCAGGAAGGCCACCAATATAAATTCCAAGGCATCACTGCTAGTTTACCTGAGGTCATTAGTTCCCATCGCATGGAAAATTTTCTCCAAAAAGGTCATTCTGGTGTCATTGCCCAACTCCATGCCATACAAGCAACAGAGACACCCCTGGTACCGCATGACCTCCAAGCTCTCCTTCCTAAACATCAAATGGTATTTTCCACTCCCCAAGGACTCCCTCCTTCCCACAGTATTCATGATCATTCCATTCCCCTTGTACCCGAAAGCCTTCCTCCCAATATCCATCCATATCACCACCCCTTTTAACAAAAAAATTAAATTGATAAAATGGTCAAGGAACTCCCTAATGTAGGCATTATCCGCCCTAGTATGAGCCCTTACTCTTCTCCTGTAGTCATGGTCCTAAAGAAAGAAGGTTCTTGGAGAATGTGTCCTGGATGAATTGAGTGGCACCCAATTCTTTACTAAACTTGATCTTCGCTCGGGCTATCACCAGATACGTATGAAAGAGGCAGACATTCCCAAGACGACCTTTCTCACTCATGAGGGCCACTGTGAGTTTTCGGTCATGCCCTTTGGATTGTGTAATGCCCCCTCCACCTTCCAAAGCCTCATGAATCATGTCTTTCGTCCCTTTCTCCGTCATTTTGTCTTAGTTTTCTTTGATGATATCCTCATCTATAGCAAAACCTGGACAGACCATCTTACTCATGTGGATCAAGTTCTCCATCTCCTCTCCCAGCACAAACTTTTCTTGAAACAATCTAAATGTGCTTTTGGTGCCTCAGAAGTAGAATACTTGGGTCATCTGGTTGGCAAGGATGGCGTGAGGGTGGATCCAAAAAATATTGAAGCTATGCAAGACTGGCCGCACCCAAAGACTCTCAAAAGATTGCGTGGATTTATGGGATTAACAGGGTATTATCGCAAGTCTTTTAAGAACTACAGAAAGATTGCAGCACCTCTCACTGCTCTCCTCAAAAAGAACTCTTTCACTTAGACTCCAGTCGCTGCTCAATCTTTTCAAACCTTGAAGATGACCATGTGTACCACTCTGGTTATGGCCCTTCCTGATTTCACAAAGACCTTTGTGTTGGAATGTGATGCCTCAAGGAAAGGAATCGGCATTGTCCTTATGCAAGAGGGTCGACCTTTGGCCTTCACCAGCAAGCAATTGTCTGAAAGGAATCTGGGCAAACCCATTTATGAAAAGGAAATGTTGGCTATTCTGCATGTCGTTGATCTGTGGCACCCTTATCTCTTGGGGCAATGCTTACTGTTATCCCTGATATCTAGGGATAACTAGGAGATCACGTCTCGAGGCCTGCAGGTCCTAGACATGAAGTACCAAGAGCAGGATTGACCTGAGCATGGCCCTGGAGGGCCCATCCTTCTTCGTCTTCACCAGACTTTTCCTGTTAGCAGCAGAAGCTTCCATCACCACCGGCTTGGACTTGCATCAGAGAGGAATCTTTCTCCATGAGGTAATTGGTTCGAGGTATCATGGTATGTGTCATATTTGATCGTTATAACCCTCTTATATATGCATTAGGTTGCTTTCATTTCTGATGACTGCTTGAACCTTACACTAATCCACTTGACCATTGTTGGGGTGATTGATGGGAGGACTTAGCAAGTTGATGTTCATGGGTTTTGGTTAGCCACCAAGGGGGATTTGCAGAGCCATCGTCTGCTCCCACCATTTTATCATTTTACATCTTATATCCTGCACATCTATCCCATTCCCCTAGTCTGGCCATTAGGATGACCTTTGAGGGTTACACTTTGTCTTGTGGGAAGAAGGGGCTAAAGGCCTAGGGGGTAAAAGCAACTGGTAAAAGATAAAATCCATAGGAAATAAAACCTAGAGATGCTTTGCCCAGGGGATCCCCGAGAAGGCAATAAAAAGCCTCTCGATAAGAAACTAAAGGGACCCTAAGAAAAATACGATAAGAAACTAAAAGGGACCCCTAAGAAAAATAATAAAACTAGACTCCAACCAAGAGGATGGGAGGCTTCATCATGAGCCGGGTCTAATATGTTCATAGGTATCCAGCAGTATGACATTGCCATCATCTAGTCACCACGCTGTGGCAGTGACCTTTTGGTTGCATGTGGCTAAGGGAAAGGGTCTCATCACGAGCCAACCTTATCGTCTTCTAAGAAGATACCAGTGGGTGTAACACCGTCGCCTCTGGTCACCAAGCTACAGCGTCCTCTTATCAAATTCCAAGTAAATAAAATCAATAAAAGAAAATGAAGGCAACAAAGGGCTAGGAAAAAATGCATCCATGATGGGCAGCCAGCTCGCCTCCTACAAAGGCACCCACAGACAATACCTGCCCCTATTCCTAATTTCGTGACTGGACATCCCTAAACCATATCACCTCATAAAAACATGGCTTGGAATGATCTTCTGGAGGAAACTCTTTCCTTTGTCTTGGTGGTGGTATTAGCCCAATAGGTTATTCTGTCGGTTTCTTCATCTTGTATAGATCTGTGTAATGTCTTAGAGCTCTTAGATGATATGTTAGGGATTTCATGCATGTATTTGATAACTTTAATGATGAAATATGATTTGCATTGCTATGATCCCAAGGGACTGATGAGCCCATGGATTCATGTAGTCTTTTGATGTGTAGGACCATACACGATGGACAGGTACCAGTGACCGGTACACATGGGGATATGATTAGTTCGACCCATGGGGATGAAGAGCCCATCAGATGGTTGTTGATGTAGAGGCAAGACAACGTCGTGACAATCCATTACATGAAGAAATATTGTGAAGGACGTTCCATCAGGACACCATGGCAGAGCCCGGCCTAGGGGATCACCCACTGCAGATGGGACGATTGTTTTGATGGACAGGACGTCACCTGAGGTAGTTGAACATTTTTCTGGAGCGTGTGGCAATGTGCTGGGTCATTTGGCAAGTAACTTGCAGGACTCCCAGAGGGGCCAACGTTTTGCTTCTTGGATAATGGTCATGCCCAGGTACACTTCTGCTAAAGGGCCTGATGCCTCTTTAGCTCATACTATGACATTTTTATATTTAATGTGAAAACAGTGTAATATTGTGAATTATCCTTGTCGGCTGTTTTAATGACCTATTATTTTTGTAATTAAAGGCTGGCAGATTGATATAAATAGAGGATGTTGGACCCTCATTTTAAACATAACACAACCCACTCTCTTGTGAGATATCGTTTTTAGTCTTTTTGTCTTGGTATTTTCTCTTGGAGTTGAGGCACTACACTTGTGAGGATCATTTCTGGCATTTTATGGTTTTTCTATCATTGGAAGGTTTACAACCAGGGTTTGATAACTTCGTCATTGGATTTGTAAGTGTATCTTCATGTTCTTCAATTGGAATGGTTGTAGGCTAAATCTCTACATTTATGTGGTTACAATGTTATTATTTTGCTTAATCATTGGAACCCTAGTGCGCCACACAAGTAGGTCCTGCTTCATGTCCCCATGATAGAAGACTTGTTTTAGCCATTGATTAAGGAGAATATAGCTCCAGTCGTTGCTACACTAGCTCCCCTTTTCCTGAGTTAGTTTTTAAGCATAAATTGAAGAAGGAAGACGTCCTAGGCCCAATTGAGTTTACACCTGTGGGTTTTGACCTTTTGGGTTTGAAAGGCCTTGTCTTTGTAACACTTTTCATCCCTAGATTTTTGCTTTGAAGCTAGCCGTTTTTGCCAAGGATTTATGAAAGAGGAGGGAGCATGAGGCCTTGCTTGCCACCGGAATGAGCCTCCTCCCTTAGGTTTTGACTTTGTGGCTCTTGCCATTGCAGCACTAGAAAGCCTAACTCTCTTGTTCCAATTTAGATTCTCTTGAGACATATCCCTTGCTCTTTGACTCCATTATACCCCTAAGGCACTAGTCTAGAACTCCAACATTGAGATTCTTGTGTCAAGCAACACTTTTAAACTTCCTCTCAAATTTCAAAACCCTAACTAACCCTAACGTCTCACTAACCCCAATCTAATGATGAAGTCATGTCTGGTTTAAGATCTTGGCTGATATAAAAAGTTGTGGCTAGGTCATCGCTTGATAGGATTCTTTGATGTGTGTAGATAAATTTCATTGGCCTATTTTGCAAAACGTCCACCCCATTGTCTAGCAAACTAACCTAGAAGAAAGATGACATCACCTCTAGCAAGTATAGTGACGCAACAACTTTGTATGTGAGCATATTAATGATATTTAATGTGTTGTGATAATCCAAGGATTGATTTTTACATTGAATGCTATATCATTTCCGTTGTTATTGAGAAGTAACATTATAAAACATAGTCATTTTTTGCAATCATTGACTTCGTCAATAATTACTGCTATATGTGCTCATATATATAATAAAGATAGTCATTAATTTATGAAGTACTGACCCCTGTTGCACGTTTTAGTTTTATTGTTGCCTTGTCTCGCAAACAGGTGCTTATTCTGTGGTTCAACTTCTTTTTTACTATCTTTCTTGGCGGTAATCTGTGAAAGGGAAAACCTACTCTAACCTTTGAGCCTTAATCCCTTGAACCTTTTCCTTTCAACACCCCAGATTACCTAGGGACATCTCCCTTGGGATTAGCCACCCTAAATATAAAGAGCCCCCCATCGAGGTGACAGTGGGTGGGGAAGCTCATGTTATGCCAGTTTGATCCTTACTTTTCAAGCTACCTAAACTAGACTACAAACTGAGCGAAAACACTTCCAAATTAAGACTGACCATCAAAGCCTCAAGTACTTTCTGGAACAACGCATTTCCTCCCAGGAGCAACAAAAATGGGTGACTAAGCTCTTTGGTTATGATTATGAGATCATTTACAAGAAGGGAAAAGACAATGTAGTGGCGGATGCACTATCCCGAAAATATGAAGACGAAGGATCCCTTTTTTCTCTTTCCTTCATTGTACCCGATTGGCTCCAAGCGATGCGCCAGGAATGGCTTCAAGATCCCAAAAGTTTGCATCTGATCCAACAGTTGCATACCAAGGCTCTGGCTCCCCTGGGGTACTCTTAGCTCCAGGATGAGCTTCGATACAAAGGTCATTTGTATTTAAGTAAACAATCAAACCTTAAATCCATGGTACTTTATGAGATTCATGCTACACCCACAGCAGGGCACTCAGGGTTCACCAAAATATATGACAGGGTCAAACGTTCTTTTTTTTGGGATGGTATGAAACAAGACATCCATAATTTTGTCACTGAATGTGAGGTGTGTCAATGCAACAAGGGAGAAATAGTTAAATCTCCAGGCACACTACAACCGCTTCTGATTCCACCTGCTATTTGGAAGGATATCTCTATGGATTTTATTACTGGCTTACCCAAATCAAGGAATAAATCAATCATAATGGTGGTTGTGGATCACATTTCCAAGTATTCTCATTTCTTCGCTCTTCAACGCCCATTTACTGCATCCACAGTGGCTCAACTTTTCATGGACCAGGTCTTCAAGCTTCATGGCATGCCACACTCTATTGTTTTTATCATGACCCAACTTTCACAAGCAATTTTTGGCAAGAACTGTTTAAGCGATAGGGCACCCAATTGCATCTCAGCACAGCTTATCATCCCCAGACTGATGGTCAAATGGAAGTTGTCAACAAGTGTTTGGAAACATATCTGAGGTGTTTTGCCTCTAAAAAACAACATCAGTGGTCTCAATGGATACCCCTAGCTGAATGGTAATAGAACACTTCCTACCATATAGCTACTCACATGACTCCTTTTGAAGTGGTATATGGACAGAAGCCACCGTCAGTTCTCTCATACTTACCTGGTACCTTGAAGGTCTAGGCGGTTGACCAAACACTTATAGTTCGAGAGGATATTCTTCGTACCCTTAAAGAGAACTTGGTCATGGCACAAAATTGCATGAAGAAACAAGTAGATCAAGGTCACTCTGAACGTCAATTTGCAAAAGGGGATCAGGTGTTTCTACGACTGCAACCATACAAGAAAACTTCCCTCAAGGCCGAGCATTGTCAGAAGCTAGCGCCCAAATTTTATGGTCCTTATATAGTTCTCAAGCGTGTGGGACAAGTTTCATATCAGTTAGCTCTGCCCAGTCAATCGAAGCTACATCTTGTTTTTCATGTTTCATGCTTAAAGAAGGTGATTGGAACTAGGTGCCAAATTCAAACCAACCTTCCCGAGTTAGCTGAAGAAGGATCCATTTGGCTACAACAGAAGCAGTTTTGGACCAGCATGAGCGTCACCTACATCAGAGAACCATCAAGGAAGTGCTAGTCCAGTAGAAATATACGACTCCAGCAGATGCCACTTGGGAACCAGCTACCATTCTGCAGCAGTTTCCACATCTCAAGCCTTAAGGACAAGGTTGTTTTTAAGGGGGCGGACATGTTAGGGTCCTAACCCGCACATAGGTAGATCAATATATTCGGATGTAATAAAGGTCAATATTAATAAGGCCTTTCAATAAAATAAAATAAGGAGGATGTAAGAAGACCTAATAGAAGCTTCTTCTTCTAGAAGGATATTCCTCTAGATGTTTCTCTTGATAGACATATTTAGTATAAATAAGGGTCGAGGGTATGAAAACCCTAGCTTGGAGATTATTGTAACAGAGCGCTACTCGATTGGAGGTTGCTCCTTCGAAGAGGCCTGTGAACATTGCTTTCTGAATCAAAGTGTTATTTATGTTGTTGTTCTTATATCATTTTTGTGTTATTGTGGAGATTATGCTAGATATATTATTGTTATTCTGCCATTTCTAGCATTTTATTTTTGTTCTGCATATTTATTATATCTGGTATCTTGCAACTTCATGCTTAACCTAGCTTATGAAAAATCAACAATATGAAGGCATAAGTATTTGTAACAATATCATCTAAAATACCATTAACAATCTTTTGGACATTTTGTTCAATATCTTTAACAATAAACTTCTTTTTCAACAATATCTAATAAATTTGGTAAGGGTTTATATCTAGTGGATTGAGTTTGAGATTTTGCAATTTGTTTCTTCGAATTTTGGTTCTGTAATCTCAATATCCTATTTTCTTTAATCAATTCCTGATAAGAAGGATTTTTAGACCAAAACATTTTGAAAATTTTAGGAAATTTTGTAAACTTACCTTTAGTCATCCTCGTTATTCTTGAAGAAGGCTCCTCTTGAGTTTTTTTCCCTTTTGTGTTATTGTTATATAATCTTCCATTGGATTTCCTTCAAAGTGATATGTTTCATCAACTTCTTGTGATTTGGCCTCTAGGTGTTTTTCAATATTTGTTTATGAAGTACTATTATATTTCAATATTGTGACAACAACATATTGTAATTTTGTTTCATTTATCTCTTGGGGTTCTTGATCCAAAATGGATCCAGGAACCAAAATGGGTCCAAGAAGGCCTAAAAATAAAAGTGGTCAGAATCGCTTCAAAACAGATGTGTGTGTAGGCCTCATCATTCCAAACTCAACGCAACTTGAATGGGCTCAAACGGATGTCATAAGAGAAAGATATCGCTTTTTGTTCGTTTTGCCAAACAGGCAAATTTTTGCTGACTATACAATCCGTACATTTTGTACATTGTTGATGTGGCATATGACCATACAGGATGTATGGTTGTACATTGATGTGGCAGATGCATTGGCATGTTGACTGGGAATTTGATGGCTGATAGATGGACGAATCATATTTTGACATGTGGCATATTTTTGGGATAATGGTATGGTGCCATGTGGCCCAGTCGTGAGCTTCCATGTGGCACCCCTCCATTGGTTGTATTGGAAAATTTTAATGGACTCCATAGTAGTTGAAATCGTGACCTCCATACGTGGGGAAAGAGTCTTGGCAAGGCCGGGCTACCAACCCCCTGACTTTGTTTCTTATTCCAAATGATTCAAATTTAATATTTGAATTGAAAGGTGTGTTCAGTTGGCGAAGTAAAGGGTTCAAGGATAGGCCCCAACCCCCGGTTCAACGCTACATATATGGCCTATACTCTGACATTTGGCACAAACTTACCATAACTATTGGTGCGGGTTTAAACAATAAGCCTCGATCGGTGGTGGCCAGCCCCATCCGACCAGGGGCTAGAAACCAGGGGCCTAACAACCAAATATGGCGTATGGAGGGGTAAGGGTGCGGCCATATGGCCAAGCGCATACGACCAGGAGACAAGACCAGGGGGCTAAGAACCAATTCCATCCAACATTTAGCCACACGGAGGGTGCACATATGAACAAGGGCCAGGAATTCAGGGGTTGCGCCCAGATTTATCCAAATTTGGGGTTTTTAAAAATATATTATAAGATTTTAATTGATTTTTAGCCTGATATTGATGGATTTTTGCCATTATTTGAGGATATGGAGATCGTTTTGAGGCCAGATATTGGGGGGAAGTTGGAGTTTGTTTACCACTTCAAGCTTATATAAACCAGAGGTTCTTGGCAGCCAAATCCATTTTTATGTAGGGAAGCCATCGAGGAGAGAAACTTTGTGGGCCATTTTCGGGAGCTTCGTTCATCCGTTTTCAGTGTCGTTAGTTGTGTTGGGTTCTAGAGATCTAGAAAAACATAGCCATATCAGTTTGTAATCCATTTGACACTTTTATGATGTATGTTTGAAGCTTTGAAAATAAATAAGAAAGACTCACCCACTGAGACAAAGGCCTGGAGATGTAGGCGATATTGTCGAACTCCGTTAACAACTTTTGTTGTTATGGTTTGTTGATTCTTCTGCTTATTTCAATATCTGTATATCTTTACATAAATATGCTATGAAAATATGATGCAGGAGCATCACCAGCAAAGCGTTAGTTTAGGACAACTGGATATGCCAACATGCATTTAGAAGACATTTTTTAATTTAAAAAGGAAGGATCATTAATGTAATAGCTGGAAGGATGTATTTGATTTTAATGTTTTGGGGATTGTAATACAGATCTTGAGTGTTTTCTCTCATCTATTAGTTGTGGGAATTTATTGTAATAAATGTAAAGTATATGGTAGTCTTTAATTCGATAAGATAGCTTAGAGTAGTAGGGGGGGGAACTCAAGAAGACTCCCTCGTATGTATTTGTGTTATCATTCTCAATGTAATGCTAGAGAGAAAGTGGGTAGTTGTAGAGAAAGAGAGCAGAGAAGAATAGAGATTGTAGAAGTTGTATGAGAAGATAGTTGTTTTTATTTAGAAGGCTTTGATCCAATTTCATGGTGTATTATGGTTGTTGTGTGTATCTATTGAATGGTAGCTTTCTTATATTCTATATTATGCATTTGTTTCAATGTTGTGTGTGTATGTGATTTCATGTTGAATGTATGAAGTCTGTGAGAAAAGTGTAAGTTTCAATTGTTTCTCTTCCTAAGAATTCCTGCAAGGAGTGCAACGAAAGTCTGCAAGGAGTGCGTTGATAGGTTTTTGAGGTTTAGCCCAAAAAACTCAGGAGAGATATCGTCGATATTATATCAGTAGGAGTGAAAGTATAGCATAGATTCGTGCAAGGTGTGCGCAGGCTGAGGAGAGTCTTATAATTTTCCAACCGAAGTGAGTGGTTGAAGAACTTATGTCGCAAAGACTGCACAGAGTTGGATTTGTCAAATAATATGAGATTATCGTGAAGGCCGCAAGGAGTGCGTGTAGGATTCTTTAGAATCCCATAAATTGCAACAAGAATCAAGCTCAGGAAGGATAGAGACATGGAAGAGTTCGAAGGAAGGATGAGGATTGAAGTCACCTCGTGGAAACAAGCTCAAAAGAGTTGACGCCAAGTTATTTGGCTGGGAGCCATTGAGAGCCTAGACGGACGATAGAAATCCTCGGAAGGAGAAGCACCGATATCCGTGGATCGTTGGATCCAGTAAATCTATGAGGAGGATAAGGGTTGAGAGTCATTCAACACTCAAAAACTCAGGACTGATAGTGAGTTGTCGATCTAAGGGAAGATCGAACCGTTGATTCCTTTCGTAGGAAGGAGAAATCGAGAATCGGGAGCCAGAAGGGAGAAGGAAGTCAACTTCCAAAGTCGCGAACCACAAAGTTCCCATTCACAAAAAAAGGATCTAGAGCATTGAATCATGGGATTCTCAGATTTTATTTATGAGCACGAGAAAGAACAAAGACTAAGCTCAGTATGCCCCCAGCTTGAAAAGTCAGTGGCTTAACTCCAGAATGATCATCAAAGGCTAGAGACATGCCCTCCAAGCTTCAATTAATTCATCGGCTCTGAGGTCATCACCAATTTCTCTAGTAGATGAGAAAAAGGAGAAGGGTGGATGAAAAGAAGGTTCAAGAGAGGTGACTGTTTCATTTTTTAACAAGCTTGACACAGGAAAAGAACTATGCTCAGGACCTTTGTTTCATTTTTTAACGAGCTTTCCACAGAGACGAGAAACTATGCTCATGGTTTCTTCCGGATCATGGCTTCCAAGAGGATAATACTCTGGAAGGGTACCATGTCAATGGATAAAACGTGGTCATGGCCTCCAGGAGATATTCACTATATGGAAGATAATCACTCGAGAAGGAACACATGTCGAGGGTCGCGATAGGAGTAAGGAGATCAGGCTCCAATAATCCTACCGAAGAAATCACCATGTCTACTACCGGATCCAAATCGTCAGAAGTTGAGGTCATGGGAGACAACGCCACATAATTGACATGCGGAAAGGGTGATACTGTCTGCATATAAGAACCAGTTAGGGAGGTAACCCAGTCGGGGTTGATGAATGAAAGTTGATCAATAGTCAAAATCCTTCCATCATGAGGGAAATATATCATAAGGAAAAGGGTGGATACAAGAGCTTTCATAGCATAGACATAATCCCGCCCAAGGAGTAAAGAAAAATCCAAGGGTTCTCGAACTACCATGACATCGATAAAGACAGTTTTCACTCCCAAAGTTACAGGAAACTGAGGAAGGATCCCTAAAGGTTGACTAGTTCTTCTGTTAAAAGCTAATAGATTATGTGTAACCGGTGCAAGCTGCGGACAACCTAAAGCGTACCAAGCAACAGAAGAAAAAATACTAACGGATGCACCTTCATCTATCAGTGTTTGAGGAACGTCCCGACCACGAACCTGTACTGTAATATGGAAAGGAATTTGGGAGGGAAGATGAGGTCCAGTTAGCACATCCCAATAAAAAAGGATGGCCTCATTACTTGGAGGGAGTTTCACAGGATAAGGAGGAATGCCCCCTTGGCACGGTAGAGTCTGTATTAACGAGAAAAACATGGGAAGTATCGGGTTTACTCTCTATAAGGAGAGTAGGATCGACCGATGATTGGATCAAATCAACCAATGGTGGACTTGGATAGACCACTTTAGCACTCTTCAGAGGAAGAGTGGGACTGACCGAGGAAGGGACTGGATCAGTCACTTTGACATTTCGCAATGGAGGAATGGGATCGACCGATGGCGAAACTGGATCGACCACTTGGGCACTCTTTAGAGGAAGAGTGGGACTAACCGAGGAAGGGATTGGATCAGTCAGTTTGGCACTCATCAAAGGAGGAGTGGGATCGATCAATGGCAGAACTGAATCGACCACTTGAGTTTCATTCTCCAAGGGAAGAATGGGGTCGACGGGTGGAAACGGATCGACCACTTTGGTGTCACTCTTTTGATGAAGAGCAGGGCTGATCGATGATGGGACTAGATTAGCTACTTGGGTTTGTGGTTCAATCAAGGAGGAAACTAGATTGACCACCTGATCAACCGGATTGACCAGGTATGGAACTGGATTGACCAGTCCATCAACCAACGATGGGTCAGAGGAAAGCTTACGATAACCTTTTGGAAGTTGAAGTTTTTTCCAAAAGAGAAGAAGCCTCGTCCATGCAAGGAAAAAGGTGAGAGTAATGATTACCTTTAC